>CAUYLG010016476.1:0-70031 GCA_963573385.1 Cacajao melanocephalus
GAGAGAAGAATAAAACAGATTCCATAAAAATGAAAAAGGGGATTATCACCACTGATTCCACAGAAATATAAACTACCACCAGAGAATACCACAAACACGTCTCTGCAAATAAACCAGTACATCTAGAAGAAGAAATTGATAAATTCCTGGACACCCTCCCAGGACTAAACCAGGAAGAAGTTGAATCCCTGAATAGACCAATAACAAGGTCTGAAGTTGAGGCAGCAATTAATAGCCTATCAACCAAAAAAAGCCCAGGACCAGACAGGTTCACAGCAGAATTCTACCAGAGGTACAAACAGGAGTTGGTACCATTCCATCTGAAACTTTTCCAAACAATAGAAAAAGAGAGAATCCTCCCTAACTCATTTTATGAGACCAACACCATCCTGATACCAAAACCTGGCAGAGACACAAATAAAAAAATTTCAGACCAATATCCACGATAAGCATTGATGCAAAATCCTCAATAAAATACTGGCAAACCAAATCCAACAGCACATCAAAAAGCTTATCCATCACAATCAAGTTGGCTTCATCCCTGGAATGCAAAGCTGGTTTAACATACACAAATCTGAAAATGTAATCTATCACATAAACAGAATCAAAGGCAAAAACCACATGATTATCTCAATAGATGCAGAGAAGGCCTTCCACAAAATTCAACAGCCCTTTGTGCTAAAAACTCTCAATAAACTAGATATCAATGGAACATATCTCAGAATAATAAGAGCTTTTTATGACAAACCCATAGCCAATATCATACTGAATGGGCAAAAACTGGAAGCATTCCCTTTGAAAACTGGCATAAGACAAGGATACCCTCTCTCACCACTCCCATTCAATATAGTATTGGAAGTTCTGGCCAGAGCAATCAGGCAAGAAAAAGACATAAAGGATATTCAATTAGGAAAAGAGGAAGTCAGATTGTCTCTATTTGCATATGACATGATTGTACATTTAGAAGACCCCATCGTCTCAGCCCAAAATCTCCTTAAGCTGATAAGCAACTTCAGCAAAGTCTCACCACACAAAATCAATGTACAAAAATCACAAGTATCCCTATACACCAGCAATAGACAGAGAGTCAAATCATGAGTGAACTCCCATTCACAATTGCTACAAAGAGAATGAAATACCTAGGAATACAACTAATAAGGGATGTGAAAGACCTCTTCAAGAAGAACTACAAACCACTGCTCAAGGAAATAAGAGGACACAAACAGATGGAAAAACATTCCATGCTCATGGTTAGGAAGAATCAATATTGTGAAAATGGTCATACTGCCCAAAGTAATTTATAGATTCAATGCTATCCCCATCAAGCTACCAATGACTTTCTTCCCAGAATTGGAAAAAAACACCTTAAAGTTTATATGGAACCAAAAAAAAAGCCTGCATAGCCAAGACAATCCTAAACAATAAAACAAAACAAAACAAAAAACCTAAGCTGGAGGCATCATGCTACTTGACTTCAAACTATACTACAAGGTTGCAGTAATCAAAACTGCATGGTACTGGTCAAAACAGAGATATAGACCAATGGAACAGAACACAGGTCTCAGAAATAATGCCACACCTCTACAGCCATTTGATCTTTGACAAAACTGACAAAAACAAGCAATGTGGAAGGGATTCCCTGTTTAATACATGGTATTGGAAAAACTGGCCAGCCATATGCGGAAAGTTGAAACTGGATCCCTTTCTTACACCTTATACAAAAATTAACTCCAGATGGATTAAAGATTTAAACATAAGACCTAACACCATAAAAACTTTAGATGAAAACCTAGGCAAAACCTCTGTCTATTCAGGACTTAGGCATGGGCAAAGACTTCATGACTAAAACACCAAAAGCAGTGGTAACAAAAGCCAAAATAGACAAATGGGATCTAATTAAACTCAAGAGCTTCTGCACAGCAAAAGACACTATCATTAGAGTGAACTGGCAACTAACAGTGGGAACAAATTTTTGCAATCTACCCATCTGAAAAAAGGGCTAATATCTAGAATCTACAAAGAATTTAAACAAATTTACAATTAAAAAAAAAACCATCAAAAACTGGGCAAAGGATATGAACAGACACTTCTCAGAAGAAGACATTTATGCAGTCAACAAACATATGGAAAAAAGCTCATCATTACTGGTCATTAGAGAAATATGAATCAAAACCACTTCACACCAGTTAGAATGGCGATCATTAAAAAATCAGGAGACAACAGATGCTGGAGAGGATATGGAGAAATAGGAATGCTTTTACACTGTTGGTGTGGTGTAAATTAGTTCAACCATTGTGGAAAGCAGTGTGGCAATTCCTCAACGATCTAGAAGTAGAAATACCATTTGACCCAGCAATCCCATTATGGGGTATATACCCAAAGGATTATAAATTGTTCTATTATAAAGACATATACACACGTTTTTTGCGTCACTCTTAACAATAGCAAAGACTTGGAACCAACCCAAATGCCCATCAATGATAGACTGAATAAAGAAAATGTGGCACATATACACCACATTTTCTATGCAGCCATAAAAATGGATGAGTTCATATCCTTTACAGGGACATGGTGAAGCTGGAAACCATCACTCTCAGCAAACTGACACAAGAACAGAAAATCAAACACTGTATAGTCTCACGCATAAGTGGGTGTTGAACAATGAATTTATACTTTTCTAAATTCTCTTGTAATTTCTGAAGTTTCACTTCTTAACAATTTTGGATATTATCTATAAAATTATATATCTATATATATATATAATATATAGATTATATTGTCTATAAAATACTGTCAATTTAGCCTATTTCTATTATATTCCATTCCTCTTGTTTCCCCTTTATTGATCTGTCTCCAGGAAAGGTGTAATCTTATCTTATCCCTGAGTTCAACAGAAATGCTTCTAAAGTTTCACTATAGAGTAAGGCTTTTACAGCAGGTTATTAGTTGCTACCTTTTATAAGACTAAGCCAGATCCCTTATAATTATAATTTCAGAGTTCTTTTATAATGAGCAATTATCAAATATTTTAGTCTTGGTTCTGTATCTACTGATCTGATCATGTTTTCCTCCCTTAATCCTTTAATGTGTTGAATTATATTGGTAGATTTTTCTCCATAGGTTTTTGGAGAAACAGGTGGTATTTGGTTACATGAATAAGTTCTTTAGTGGTGATTTGTAAGATTCTGGTGCACTTATCAACCAAGCAGTGTACACTGAACCCAATTTATAAATGAAATTAGCTAATAGTTCTGTTTGTCTAGTTTAGATATCAAGGTTATCCTGTCCTGCTAAATTTTTTGTAGCTCTCTTTTCTTTTCCAATATAGAAAACAAGTTGCATGTGATTAAAAAAAATTCTATTCTTCAAACTTTACTAAAACCAATAACAACATTTGGATTTGGCAGCACATAGTGGAGGAAACTTTTGCTACTGATTGTATTCTTGTATACTGTTTTGTCTAGTCAGTTTTAAAAAAAAACATAATTATCAATTTTGGTAATTTCCATGTTTCTAAAAAATTTTTGATTTCACCTAGTTTTTCAAATTGTTTATATATTTTTTTCAAATTGTTTATAACATTTTAAAAACTATCCTACTTGCCTGTGGAGCCCTTTTTATTTCTAATATTATAAATTCATTTTTTCTTTCTGCAACTTTGCTAGAATTTCATCTATTATTATTTAAGAAATAGATAAGTTTGGTTTTGTTCACATTTTTTTTCCATTTGTTAGTCTGTTTTCAAATTCATTAAATTTAAATTTTCATTTTTTATTTTCTTGTATTTAGTTATATTTCTTTTCAATCCTACCCAACTTTTGAGTTGATTAATTAGCTTAGTTACCATCAGTGTATGTCTTTTAAGAAATAAATTTTACGTAGTGGTTTTACTCTAAAGTGACATAAGGACCACCTAATTTTTCCTATGATTTTCTATTTAAATCATGAATTATTCAGAAGTCTATTTTTAAAGTTTCAAATGTATGGAGATTTTTGTCACTGTCTTTTAGTTGTTGGTATTTAATTTAAAGCATCGTCCTCAGAAAATATGATCTATAAAAGGCTAATAATTTGAATTTGTTGAGATTCTCTTTATGGCATAATATACCATCAACGTTTATATATTTTTGGATCATCTTGTTTAATTTTAGTAATGTATATGTTTCTAGAAAATTGTCAATTTCATCTAGGTTTACAAATACATAGTGTTTTTCAATATTTTCATTGTTTTAGAAGAATGTGTGCTCTATTTTTTGGCTCTGTAAAGGTCTTTGTGTACCTATTAGCTCAGACTTACCAGCTGTATTACTAAATCATTTATGTCAATAATTACTTCTTATGTGATGATTATGTGAGGGTATCATCTCCTGGAATGATTATAAAGTTCTAAGTAATTTGCTGTGATTCTATCAAATTTGGCTTGGTATATTTCAAAATTCTGATGTTAAGCTCATGAAAGTCATAACAATTATATCTTCCTGATACTGCTTCTTTTTTGCACAAACTTCTCCTCTTTTGTTCTTTTTAAATGTTTTTCATATTAAGTTAATTTTACCTGACAATAATATTGCCCTCCAGCTTTCTTAATAGTAGAAGTCCACAGAGTGTTGTTCAGGGATTCCTAGAGGCCAATGAGAGCCTTTCAGAGACTCTGTGGCAGCAAAACTATTTTCTAAATAATACTGCGATGTCTTTTATTATTATTCTCCAGATCTTATGAGTGATGGTGAAGTTTCCCAAATACTACATGACATGTGGTATGGCAACAGCTTGAATGTAGACACAGATCTGAGAATCTAGCCACCCTCTATTAACTAAGATGTTAAAAATGATTTATACTGTAAATCAATGCAATTCTTCAAACTTTTTGTTTTAAAAAAGTGACTTTTCAAAAAAGTTATTTATATTGATATATAAGGGGTTTATTGTTATTTTTAAAAGGACTAAAACTATTTCTCTTAATTTCTCTGTTTTGAATTTAGTAAGGTAAATACCAGTAAATATAAACCATATGAACAAAAATTCTTTTGGGTTCTCAACATTTTTTTAAGAGTACAAAAGGTACTTAAACCAAAGCAATCAAGAGCCATTACTTAAATGTTAAAATACGTATTTGCAACATTTCTATTAATATGTTGAGTGTTTAATTGACTCATAAGGAGCATATATATTTTTTAATTTTTAAAAAATTCAATCTCTTAGTTCACACATTTAATAAGTTACATTATAATACATTGTGATTACTGATATATTTCAACATACATTTACAATTTTTGCTGTTTTTCATATATTATTCATTTGCCTTATCTCAGCATTTTACTATTTCCCTAGCACCTATTGAATTAACCAATTTTATTCTACCAACCTATATCTAAAAATGCAAATTGTCACTCTTTATATTCTTAAAACAAAATATCAAACTAATACATTTATATTTTTTAAAAATCAGTGTTTCTGTTTTTTCTTAAAAACATATGGAGAATACTGCACTATTTTGCTTCTTAGCATCTTCTACTCTGTCCCATTTTCTGTAGGACCCATATCCAGCATCTTCTGTCTTTGTCATGAAAGGAATACTTTTTAATCATATGTTTATTCTGCCAACCTGATTTAAAAGTCAAGATATTTTTTCCAATGACAGACAACTTTTGCCCTAAGAGAAACTCTGGTACTCACAGTCAATATAAAATTTTCTACCCTTACACCTTCAATGACTTCTGATTTTATTTTTTTTAAGCATAAGGAGTTTAATATTTAAGACTCTAACCAATGCGAATCCAAGACAAGTAGTCTAGTCTGATTCACCACTGTTTCCTGTTTCCCTACCTAAAGCACACCCTTCGACTGAACTGGATTACAGGACACTTCCTGGACATATGCCATCATTAGCCATCTCTGTGTCTCTGCCACTTGTTATTTCTGCCTTGAATTCCCTCCTCAGTCTTCAATTTTCTATAATTAACTTGAACCACGTCTGGTTCAAATGTTCCTTCTTCCACAAATACCTCACTGGGAAGCTCATAGGGAAACAATTCTATGCACTCTTAAGCATTTTATATTATTCAAAATGCAGGCATCTTAATGTTGAATTGCTTGTAGTTATTTGAAGGTTTATTCTCAATCCCCAATTATACTATATGTTCTTTGAGGGAGGAGATTATATAATCCACTTTTTAATATTCTACATCACTAAACAAAACATTATTCAGAAACCATTAGGGAAATTAATAATTTCCAGGAATATACCTGTTAAAATCAACTGAAATAGGGTTAAACACTTACTTTTGTATTTCCTGGAAGAAGATCATTATGCCTTTTTAAGACAGGAGAGATACTCTCTGCATGCAGTAGATTCTCTTGGGTTGGGTATATTGGGACTCCTTCCAACAATCAGCTGACAGGGAGAAAAGAGACGCAGCTTGTGGCCTCCTCCATCTATGCTCTGTATTCATAGCATCAGCCAAGGTCCAAGAAGCAACAAAATAAGTAAACTTTTTAGCTACCACCATTGCCTCTTTCTTTACTGCCATCTGCTAAATCATCACAGGGCACTACTGCAAAATAGCTAGTGAAATCACTACCTAGTAAACTCATAAGCAACACTGGTCTGTGCATATGGTTTCTAAAGCATTTCAAAACAGTTTTAAATAGCATTAATGCTCCTTTGTTAAAAACTGAAATGCATGCTTAAAAAAGGAAAGACACCTAATAGATTACTGAAATACAGTATGCTTATCATATACAGGATGAAGATAATATACTCTTTAGCAATGATTTATTTTATCCTAATTCTTTCTGCTTTCACAGACATGCATTACTATATAAACTAAAGAATATGTGTATGTAAAATACAATGTACAAATAGTGTCCATAGTCCACTTTTCAAATATATATCATCTGATATTTTTAGTTTATTTCAACACATAATTATCAAGTTTCTGCTATTTTCTAGGGACGACATAAGACATTAAATGTATGAAGATAAATAAACACACTCTAATCTCAGTGTAACGGAGGCAGTGGAGGAAATAAACCACTAAAGACACAATGTCAATATAATGTGGTAGGATCTTTGAAAAGGGGTATCACTACACATACTGGGGTTTCAGGAAAGGCTTCCATGATGATCTCACCCATGGTCATATTCTTGAAGGTGATTATGAGATAACCAGAGAATTGTCATTAAGGAGGAGAGGCAGAGCAAGATGGTGGAATCAAGTGCTCCACCTATCATCCCCCCCACTCCACAAGGACACCAACTTAACAACTATCTACACAAAAATTAACACCTTCCTAAGAACCAAAAATCAGGTGAGCCCTCACAGCACCTGGTTTTATCCTCTTATAGCTGAAACCGGCGGCACTAAAGTGAGAAAAAAAGTCTTGAATCACTGATGCCACTGCTTGCCAACCCCCTGGCAATAGTGTGATGCAGAGAGCAGCTTTAGGTGCAGCAGGAGGGAGAGCAGAGCAACTACGAGGCCTTGAACTCAGTGCTGTCCTGTTGGAGCAGAAAGCAAAACTGAACCAAACTCAGCAGATGCCCATCCGTGGAGGGAGCATTTAAACCAGCCCTAGCCAGAGGGGAATGGCTGACCCCAGTGGCTGGAACGTGGGTTCTCACAAGCCTTAACACTGAGGGCTAAAGTGCTCTGGGTTTTTAAGTAAACTTGAATGGCAATCTAAGCCATAACAACAGCAACTCTTAGGTGAGTCCTAGCGCTGAACTGGGCCCAGAGACAATGAACTGGCCAGGGAAGTGAGGGAGGAAACATGACCTACTGAGATACCTGGTCTCAGGTGCTGGCATCACCCTCCCATAACTGAGTCTGCTGCTCCAAAAGAGACCCCTTTCTTTCATTTGAGGGCAGGAGAGAGAAGACTATGGAGGACTCTGTCTTGCATCTTGGATACCGGCTCAGCCACAATAGGATAGGGCACTGGTCAGAATTGTGAGGCCTCCATTCCAGGCTTTATCTCTCAGATGTTTGTTTCTAGACACACCCTGGGCAAGAAGAGAACCTGCTGCCTTGAAGGGAAGGACCTAGTCCCAGCACTTTGCTAACTAAAGAGTCTTTGGACCCTGAATAACCAGCAAAAATACCCAGGTATTATGTTGAGCATCTTAGGCAAGCCTCTGAGACTTGCTAACTTCAGGTGAGACCCAGCACATTACCAGCTACAGGGTGAAACTCCTTCTGCTTGGGAAAAGTAAAGGGTACTTTGTCTTGTACCTTAGGTACCAGCCCAGCCACAGAGGGGTAGAGCACCAAGTGGGCTCTTAGAGTCCCCAGTTCCAGGACTTGACGTTTAGACAGCATTTCTGGACTGGCCCTGGGCCAAAGGCGAGCCCACTGCCCTGAAGAGTGAGTCCCAGGCCAGGCAGCATTCACCACGAGATGACTGAGGAACCCTTGGGCCTTAAGGGAACATCGGCCGTAGTCAGGCATTACTCTTTGTGGCCAGTGATGGTGGTGGCTACTGGGTGAAGTTCCTCTGCTTTTGAAAAGGGGAGGGAAGAGTGGGAAGGACTGTGGTCTTGTGGTTTGAGTGTTAGCTCAACTGAAGTACAATAGAACACTGTATTCATCAGGGTTCTCTTAGAGGGACAGAACTGGTAAGACATATATATATATATATATATATATATATACATGCACACACACATATATGTTTATTATACAATAAATATATTTTTAATTTAATATGTATAAATTATATGTTTATTATGTAATAAACATTTTATTTAATATATATACATATGTATATATATATGTAGGGGAGTTTATTAAGTATTGACTTACATAATCTCAAGTCCCACAATAGGCTGTGTGCAAGCTGAAGAGCAAGGAGAGCCAGTCTGAGTCCCAAAACTGAAGAACTGGGAGTCCCATGTTTGAGGGCAGGAAGCATCCAGCACGGGAGAAAGATGCAGGCTGGGAGGTTAGGTCTAGGCTTGTCCTGCCTCTTCACGTTTTTCTTCCTGCTTTATATTCAATGGCACCTGATTAGATTGTGCCCACCAGATTAAGGGTGGATCTGCCTTCCCCAGTCCACTGACTCAAATGTTAATCTGTTTGGCAACACTCTCACAGACACGCCCAGGATTAATACTTTGAGTTCTTCAGTCCACTCAAGTTGACACTCAGTATTAACCATCACAAACAACAAGTAGACTTCTAAAGTTTTTGACTCTAGACCCTGACTCCCAGATAGTATCTCTGGACCCACCCAGGGTTTGGGGGAACTCGCTGCTCTGAAGGGAAGGACATAGGCCTGGCTGGCTTTGCCATCCACTGATTGTAGAGTCCCAGGGCCTTAAGCAAACATACCCAGTAGACAGGGAGTGGTTACAGCAGGCCTTGGGTGAGACCCAGTGCTGTGCTAGCTTCAGGTCTGAGCCAGCACAATCACAGTGGTGGTAGCCACAGGGGTAGTTGTGTCATTCCACCCCCAGCTTTAAGTGGCTCTGAGAGAGAGAATCCACTTGATTGGGAGAAAGTAAGAGAAGAGGGCAAGAGTCTCTGCCTGGTAATCCAGAGAATTCTCCCAGATCTTGTCCAAGACCCTCAAGGTGGTACCTCTATGGGTCTGCAAGAACCACAGCATTTTTGGGCTTCGGGTTCCCCTTACAGCAGATACAGCTTAGATTACAACACTCATGTATTTTCAAATATCTAGAGAGCGTTCCAAAGAAAGATGGGTACAACCAAGCCCAGACATTAAAAACTACAATAAATATCTAACTTTGCAATGCCCAGACACCAAAGAACATCTACTAGCATCAGCACCATCCAGGAAAGCATGACATCACCAAAGCCACCAGGGACCAATTCTGGAGAAACAGAGCTACGTGAACTTTCAGACAGAGAATTGTCATCAAGGCATTTCAGACATGGGTGTAAAGTACTATTCTGTATACTTTTAGAAACACTAAGGGCTGTCGGGAGTACCAAGGACTGGGGACAGCCAGTTAGGTGGTGAACAGAATCGTGTATTGCATGATAACAAGCTAAAGATTAAGTTATAGTTAGCATCTCCCACCTTGTTGCAGGAGAAGACTAAACTCCTGTAGAAAAAGCAGGTTCTCTTGAAAAAACGTAGCTCCATAGTCAAGATTATCTTCCTTTCAGAGATCCCATTAAGAATTTTAAAGGCTATGAAAAGTCCTGAAGTCAAGAAGCTGGCTTTATATTAACTCAACATCTCACATACATACTTGGATTCTAATCGTTTTTTTTTCCACTAAAAGATGATTAACCTCCAATGTGACTCAAGTATTTGACAAAACACAGTTTGGGCAATATCGAATATAAATGATGGAATAGCTATTGAGCTCATCACTTCACACATATATTGATGAATTTGGACTTTATTTGGCATTCAGTAGGGAGCCATCAGTATGGTTCCAGAAGAAAAATGGCTTGATTGGAGCCATAATGAGGGAATGTAACTCAACAGAGATATAAGAATGAATTGGAGGGGAAAGAGGCAGAAGGTTTGAATACTAGTGAGTAGAGTTCATTCTTAGAATAGTTCAAAATATAAAACTATAAACATATATTTTGGAAATGCTTCCAGGTTTAATAAATTCTATGACAATATACCAGTGAGATTTCTTTGAAAATCGATAACAGATGCCAGAAAGAGCAATATCTACTTTATTATCAATTCACATGCATTTGGGATCTCCAGGGGGCACTATGCTTGTATGTAACACCAAAAACAAATTGAAACAAGATTGCTTTGCTGTGAAACTGAAAAAAAGATCACGATAAAATAATTTCAAGTAGATTCAATTACTATAGTCAGTCACTCCTCAACTATTTATTAAGCACCCACAGGGTCCATTGTACTTTACTAGGTTCTTGTAAAAATCCATAAAGATATTAATGACGGGGTTTTTTTCCCACCACAGTAATCTGTAATTAGCATTAGAATATGAAAAAAAACAAAGCCAGTACTCCCTGTGGATCATCAATACTGATTAGATCCCAGCAGGGATCTAATCAGCGATTAAGTAATTGTACTCAGTGTCATATCAAGAAAAGTAGACCTTTAAACATTCCGTCATTGGAAATGATATTGAAATAGATAAATTACAAAGTCTGAAAAATATATATGTCTATAATTAGGTAGGAATCTTACCTGACTACAGACATATATATTTCTATATATGTCTATAATTAGGATGCACAAAGTCCAGGCCACAAGCAATTCTAGCACCTCCAAACTGGGATAATAGAAAAGTCATGTATTCGTGCAGTCAGTTAGAGAATTTATATTAAGCACAAATATGTATGTGGCACCGAACAAACATAAGGATACAGCAGCGAACAAAATTTTCTCAAATCCTTGCTCCTATGGAAGTTGAATTCTGTCAAGGGGAGACAGATCTTATACAAATAAATAAGAATAGAAATAGCCATAGATATCTGAAGAGAAAGTAGGCAGAGTATAAATTAGGAGGCTGGAACTCCAGTGAGTAGAATTCATTCTTGGAATAGAGGCTTCTAAAATGTTGGGAGAATGTGAGAGAAAAATATTTTAGGCAGAAGATATCACAGGTACAAATGCCCTGAGGCAGGAACACCTGTGACCAGGTTAAAATAAATAAAATAAGAAGCAGTAGAAATCAGCTCAAAAAACGGCAAGGTATAGATTACGTAGGACCATTGTAATGAGTTCAGCCTTTGTTTTGAGTGTGATGGACATGTTGAAGGGGTTTCAGAGATAAGTTTTCACATGATTTTAAAAGATCACTGTGGTTACTGTATTAGAAAGAGACTAGAAGGTCAGTTGGCAAGGATGTAAGTGGACGAACTAGCCAGAAGACTTGTGCAATAACACAAATGAGGAACGCTGGAGGCTTGGATGAGGGGAGTAATTGTGAAAAAGTGGTCAGACTTAGGATACATTTTGATGATAACGCTGACAGGATTTTTTTTTTTTTTTTTTTTTTTTTGGCAGAGAAGCCAAAGATGACTTTGTCTTTGACTTGAGCAACCGGACAGATGAAATTGCCATCTAATAAAATGTGGATGACTGTAGGTGGAAGAAGGTTTTGGGAGAAAGATTGGAAGTTCATTTTTGGGCATGTTAAGTTCAAAATGCATATTCAGCATCCAACTGGAGATATGGAGTAGGCAGTTGCATAAAAGAGTTTAGAAATCAGGAAACTGTTCTGGGCTGTAGACAGAAAATTAGGAATGAATGATTACCAAGGGAGAGAGCACAAATAAAGACAAGGCCAAGTACCGAGCTTTGGAACACATAGTAGTGAGAGGTCAGCGAAACAATGAGAAGCCAGTAAGGCAGATTGAGTAGAATAGCCAATGACATAAGGAAGCCAGCAGAGTGTGGTATATTGAAAGCCTAGTGCAGAAATTGTTTCACTAAAGAAAGAGCAGGTCAATTGTATCAAATACTGTTGATAGATCAAGCAAAATGAGACCCTAATACTGACTATTACACTTAGAACCATGGAGATCACTGTTAATTTTGAAAAAAAAAAGTTTTAGTGGAGAACTGGAGGCAAAATCCTTAGGGGAATGAATTCAATGAAGAGGAAAAGAAAAATGAAGCCAAACATAGATAACTTATTTAAGGACTTACAATAAAAGAGAGTAGAAAAATAGGATGATAGCTTTCAAGACATGAGCATCAAGAGGCTAATTTATAATGGTATAGATTACCCTGTATTATATGTTGATGAATCCAATACACAAAGAAAAAATAATCATATAAGAGATACACAAGAATTTCCAGATCTAAGTCTTTAGGTAGGCTATAAGTTAGCACCTACTGCCCAAGTGAAGAGGATGAATTTACTAGCAATAAAGACAGTTTATATTTGTTAATAGGAAAGAATTCACTCACATGTAGGTATATGGATATATGTGTATGGGGGACAGATGAGGGACAGATCTTTTCTCAATGCTTCTGCATTTTATCTGCGAAATAAGAAGCAAGGTCATCAACTAAAAGTGAGGATAGAGGAATACGTGGTCATTGGGAAAGATGACATGCTGGAGATGTTGTTTAAGGATTTCAGTAGAGAAGAGTGTGTAAAGGGACAGAAAGATGTAGTAGATTTTTCACGTAACCCCAAGGTCCTATTAGAGGTTAATGATATCTAATTTAAGGTAAGACTATTAGCATTATTTTGAGGAGGGACGCTCAAGCAAATTGAGCTGAGGTAAGGCTTGAAGGAAGTAGGTAAAGAGTTTAATTTAGCTAGGGATGAGCTTTTGTAAGATGAGTATACCAAAGCAAGACAAAATGCAAGGATATTGAGGATAGATTCTTTTGAGTGATTATTTATGGGCCATGTAATTCAGGACAGATAAGTAAAGAAGCCAAATGTGATGACAGTAATGAAAAAGAAAAATAGTAGAAGAATCAAATGGAATGTAGGTCCTTAGTGGTATCAAACATTCATTAAAGATTGAATACCATAAGGAGTGAAATTGCAAAGTAGTAGATGATACTGATGAGGAGGATGATCAAAACTAATATCATTAGATTAGTAGTTTTTAATAATATCACGGTTTCAGATATAACCATGAGACCATATGATGAGAAGGGAAGAGGATAAGATATGTGAAACAGAGAAATCCAAAAGAGATGAAAAGCCAAGATATTAAAAAGATCCTGTTCATGGATATCAAAATTATATGGAATTTTTTTCCAAGAGTTGAGAATAGAAAGAAATTAATACTGGGAAGGTTTGAGCACAAAAAGAAACATGTAAGTGAGGTAGGACAATAAGAGTTTCCACGTAAAAATATTTGACCTTGATTATAAATTTAGATATTCAGTGGATAGCATTCATTAAATTTTATGTGCTGTGGGCACCAGGGGAGCTTATTAAAAATCAAGATTATGATTTAGAAGCTTGGATTCTGCAACTACAATATAGAAAGTTAAATGAACAAGAAAGACACACACACATACACACACACACACACACACACACAGAGAGAGAGAGAGAGAGAGAGAGAGGTGGAGGGGGTGAGAGGGGAGAGAGAGAAAGTGTTTGGAACAAGATTTCTGTTTAGAGAATACCAAATACCACTCTGGAGACTCTTAATTTGTTTTTTCCTTTTTGTGTTTCTTATTTTCTTCCCAAGTACAGAGGACCAAATTAAACTATCATTCAAATATGAACAGAGGAAAAGAAACTGTCCAAATTCTAAAACCAACCCAGCTATGGAATAGTTATTACTGATGCCTGATACATAGCCAGGTGTTTTGAATATATGTCTGAAAATGTGTTGCTTTGAATGTTAACATTTTATTTAGATAGTTAAACCAAAAAGGAAAAAAATGTTAATCTCTTTTCCAGAAGAAATTACTGATGTCATTTGCTTCCATTTAAAAGGCAGTCCTGGTGAAAAGTTGCACTGTCTTTTGTTTGTTTAAAGAAAATGGTAGAGCCCAAGGAACTAGGATTGTGAGTAGGTGGGGTTCATTCCAACTAAGAAAAAATAATCTTGATACAAATGAAAAGCTATTTCCTAAATGATGAGAAACTCAGTATATAACACAGGTTTTTTTAAAAAAAGACATAAGCTATCGCATTAGCTAAAGTTTTGGAGTGGGCCACTCCACAGTGCTATAAAGGAAGGAAGAAGGCTCTGTTACCTGTAACATGCTTTCCACATATGGTCAATAGAAGAAACATATTTGGACCCCAGCTTATTCTCTTACATTGCCTCCACTGCTGGCTACCGGGGAAAAAAATAATCAGAGGAAAAATAGGGTTAACTCTTAAGGAAAAATTGCAAGTCTTAAAGATTATGAATTGTACTGATGAGTTTTTTCTTTCCTAAAGGACAACATGCAGATTAAAGAGCTTATAACTGTTCTTGATGCAATCAAAAGGTTATGGTCATCTGCTAAAAACTCAGTTTCAGCCACAGTTTATGTAAGTTGTTCACATTACTCACTCAGTAATGATGTACTTGGCCCTACTGTTTGTGGTCTGGTTCTCATTTGTTTGGTATTACATTCCAAGACTGCAATAACTCAGAAATGTTCCTTATTTTTTACAGTAAGAAGAAATAGTATGCTGTGCCTAAAACGTCTCAAGTTTAATCACTTGTCTGTGGTCTTCCCACAATCTATCTAAGCAGGTGTATATAAGTGAAGACTTTCACAAATTGAGTTAGAAGAACCAACATATCTACCAGAAAACTTCCAAAGTTTTCTTACATTCATATGACATCAACAGAAAATGTAAATCCTTTGCAATACTGCACAATGTTTTATTCTTATCAGAGTATAGCTGCTAACTAAGTATGAGCAAGAAGGCTTTTCATAATACATAAACATTTTCTTTTATTAAATCAACATTTATTTTAAGTTCTGGGGTACATGTGCAGGACATGCAGGTTTGTTACATAGGTAAATGTGTGCCATGGTGGTTTGCTGCACAGATCAACCCATCACCCAGGTATTATTCCCAACATCCATTAGCTATTCTTGCCGATGCTCTCCCTTCCCCAGACTCCATAACAGGTCCCAGTGTGTGTCATTTCTAACCATGTGTCCATGTGTTCTCATCATTCAGCTCCCACTTGTAAGTGAGAACATGTGGTGTTTGGTTTTCTGTTCCTGCATTCGTTTGCTGAGAATAACAGCTTCCAGCTCTGTCCAAGTCCCTGCAAAGAATATGATCTCATTCCTTTTTAATGGCTGTATAGTATTCCATGGTGTATATATATCACATTTGCTTTACCTAGTCTATCAACTGATGGGTGTTTGGGTTGATTCCATGTCTTTGCTATTGTGAATAGGGCTGTAACAAACATACTTGTGCATGTATCCTTATAATAGAATAATTTATATTCCATAGGGTACATATCCAGCAATGGGATTGCTGGGTCAAATTGTATTTCTACTTTAAGGAATCACTACATTGTCATCCACAATGGCTGAACTAATTTATATTCCCACCAACAGTGTAAGTGTTCATTTTTCTCCACTACCTTGTCAGCATCTGTTGTTTCCGAGCTTTTAAATAATTGCCATTCTAACAGGTGTCAGATGGTATCTCATGTGGTTTTGATTTGTATTTCTGTAATGAACAGTGATGTTGAGTTTTTTTTCATATTTTTGTTGGCTACATGAATGCCTTCTTTTTTTTGGCAGCATGTATGCATTCTCTCAAGAAGTGTCAGTTCATGTCCTTTGTCTAATTTTTAATGGAGTTGTTTGTTGTTTTCTTGTAAATTTGTTTAAGTTGCTTGTGGACTCTGGATATTAGACCTTTGTCAAATGGATAGATTGCAAAACTTTTCTCCCATTCTGTAGGTTATCTGTTTGATGAAAGTTTCTCCGATGAAAATTTCCTTTGCTTTGCAGAAGCTCTTTAGTTTAATTAGAACTCATTTGTCAATTTTTTCTTTTGATGCAATTGCTGTTGGTGTTTGAATCGTGAAATCTTTTGGTGTTTTCATCATGATAAGTTTGCCCATGCCTATGTCCCAGGAACATTTTCCAAAACAAGAAAGTATCAAATATATATGTAACCCCTGGAAAGTAGGTGTAAGAGAATACAAAAGTTGTCCTCAAATCTATTGGAAGAAATGATATATACAAGAAGAAGCAAATTAGTGCTGTCATGACTACAAAAGATGAAAGTAGTGGCAATGGGTAAAAAGTATAACTAGATATATTTTTGATACAGTATACATTTTTCAATAGACCATGAAGCCTTGAGCTCTCAGAAAATAGAATGGCTGTCTTCTAAACTGAAATAGAAGGAATTATATGAATAGTTAATCTCAAAATATCTGTTTTGACTGTCTTAGATTCTAGCAGAGAGTTAATAGGTATTAATTCAATGAAAAAAAATAGTCTCATGACTTACTCCATCCCCATCTTTACTTTTCATATCCTCTTAGGTTGCCTGATTTCTTGCCTTTTGCTTATAGTAATTTATAGCTCCTCCACTGTCCAGCAAGGACAGTGCAAGTTTTACCAGAAATAGAGAGAAGAACAGCTTTAATTTAAGGTATTCTCTTCAAAAGAAATGTGCTTAAAGAGTACTTACTTATAAAAATATTAAATATAACATAGTATAAATATGAATTAACTCATTTAGCCAGAATTCATTTATTACATAACATTGCTAAGAAAGGTCTGTCTTGGTTTGTTTTCTGTTGCTTATAATAAAATACCTGAAACTATAATTTATAAAGACAAGTAATTTACTTCTTACAGTTACGGAAGCTAAGAAATCTTAGGTTGAGGAGCTGCATCTGGTGAGGGCCTTCTTGCTGGTAAGGACTCTCTGCAGAGTCCTACGATGGTGCAGGGCATCACAGGGTGAAGGAGCTGAGTGTGTTAGCTCAGGTCTGTCTTTGTCTTCTTGTAAAGCCAGCAGTCCCACTCCCATACTCCCATGATAACCCATTAATCCATTAATTAATTAAACCATCAATCCACTCATGAAGCATAAACCTCATGACCAATCACCTTTTTTTTGTTTGTTTTTGTTTTTGAGATGGAGTCCCACTCTTTCACCCAGGCTGGAGTGCCATGGAGCGATCTTGGCTCACTGCAACCTCCGCCTCCTGGGATCAAGAAATTCTCTGTATCAGCCTCCCGAGCAGCTCAGATTAGAGGGGCGTGCCACCACACCTGGCTAATTTTTGTAATTTTAGTAGAGATAGGGTTTCACCATCTTGGCCACGCTGGTCTTGAACTCCTGACCTTGTGATCCACCTGCCTCGGCCTTCCAAAGTGCTGGGATTACAGGCGTAAGCCACTGTGCCCGGCTGGTAATTCACCTCTTAAAGGCCGCACCTCTCAATACTGCCACATTGGAGATTAAATTTCAACATGGGTTGTGAAGGGGACACATATTCAAACCATAGTAGTGTCCTAAAGAGATAAAGTTCAGAACAATAGAGTTTCAATTAAGGAAGAAAATTTGGAGAGACAAAAAGACGAAAAAGTGGTGCCCATAGAGGAAAGACTTGGTTAATCACTCAAGCACTATCTTCAGGGCAGCAACAGGTTATTGGAACTCTGGACTTTGTGATTTGTTGGTTTGTGTGTGTGTGTGTGTGTGTTTTTTTTCTCCCTGAGGCATGGCTCTGTCAATAATTTTCAACAAGAACCTCAGAAAAACTTGGGAAAAGTAGGTTCCAAAGCCCGATAAAAGTTTAATTAAAACAAGTAGAAGGCAAAGGACAGAAATTCAGTGCCATTCTCTTAATTATTTGAAATGCCTGTCATTCAACAAGGATTGTTCTGAATCTGGCAGAAATTCCTTATAAAGCCATATTTTTATATTCAGTATTCATTTCAGGTAAACTCTCAGATATTGAACAAGCTCTGTTGTTCAGTTACTCATCTCTCTCAGAGTTAAAGGTTTAAGAAGCTATCTAAGGCTACCAAGACCCTGATTACTTTGAAATTTGTAACTAATAGGTTCTTTCTCATATTAGTGTGATGTCAGAATTCCTAGCTATGACATGGATAGTAGGGATAGCCTCTTTTCTTCATGGATACAAATATTCCAGGAATAGGAAACATCTGCCCAAAAGAAGAAAATAATTTAGGGAAGGCAAAAAGAAAGCCAATAAATATTGCATTTATTCATCACCTCAGCTTCCCAGAGTAGCCACATTGTACTTCAGTTAGGAAATAAACTCCTAAGGATTTGACTTCTCAAAGGCTCAGTTTATTCTTGCATAAATTAAGGCAACATATTGCATGATCCCTAAGATCACATCCAGCCCCCAATTTTATGATTTCATTCCTACAAGTCCAGCCAATTCCAACCCTATTTTTTTTCCAGGCATTGAAAAGCCAACATTTGAGTTCATCTATTTCCCCACTTTGGTAAATCAGTAATTTCCAGGATGGCCCACAGTCTTCTTCTGAAATAACAGATAAAATATATTCTAGTTTATGTCACTTAAGCCCTCTGTGAGTTCTTGAAGATAACTGCTAGTGACTCAGCAAAAACTGTTGTCAATTTAAGTTTTTGAGTATGAAAGTTATCAAGGCATGTGCATTCAACTTATCCAGCGGAGTCAGTCATTTTCATCTGTTCCCGCTTTAGACAGGCTCTCCTCTTCCCATCACACCATTGCCTGCACCCATGATGACATCATGGCTGACATTTGTGAGAGAAGAAAGGTTAAAAGGTCCTTCCTGTTAATGTCATCTCTTAAGTGCTTTTCTCATTATCTGATAAAGGGTTAGTATTTTTCTCACATTTTCCCTTTAAGTGATTTTTAACATTTTAATAAATCTTGAGTATCTTTTATCTTGATCATGTATTATGTGTTCATCAACCACAGCATAGTAGAACATTAAAGGTCATTGGATACAGAATAGAGACTCCTATGTTTTTGCTGGATAATCTCTGTAAAGTAATTAGACTCTCTGAGATTCATTTTCTTCCATGTTTAATGTTAGTGCTCAGTACATGATCTTAAGGCCCCTTTCTATTCTTTAAATGTCTTCTAATACCCCTTATCACTGGATTCATTTCTGTAGCATTTCCATTTATGCCTCAATGATTCATAAACATGTTATTTATATGAGTAAGTAAAGTTGTAATAATAGAATTTTAGAGTCAGAAGATTCCCAGCAATCACATAGTCTAATTCTAATATTTAACAGATAAAGAACCAAGATCCAGAGAAATTTAATGACTTGTTACATAAATAGTGACATGGTTGGAACCAGCCCCTGGGTTGCAAGCTCTAGTATTTTTCTAAGTTCTAATACAGTTTTTATTATTTTTGTGACCCTATAGAATCTTATTCTCATGCTTCCTATATTCTATATGAGGGAAGAGGGGCAAGAAATACTTCTTATCCAGCATCAATTATTAATTTCCATTTCTAACACCTCCTAATTTAAGGGACTTAAAAGTGAAAGAAAAGGGTTGATTGTGAAATACAGAGCCTGGAAGACGGAACGGGGTATAAGAATGGTGGCACATCAGTGCTCTGAGTCCCACATTTAATGAGAAAAGTGGAGTAAATTCTTCTAAGATTCTACCCAGCACCCAGTATCTAAAAGCCTAGGTTTTAATATAGATAGCACGTAATACAGAGCCTTAATAAATTACTTAACGGAAAGCCACATTGTGAAAGTTCTGTTGCTAGGGGGAGAAGTCTTGGGTATTTTGAACACATATTTCTCCAGAAACTTCTTGATGTCAAGGATTGAAGCATTGCAAATATAAAGGTACATTGATCATCAGAGATCCCAGCCTCAGGGAGATCACTGCCTAGAAAGGGGGATGGATACATTTATGATTACAATGTAGACTGCTACGTTCTGCAGGGTGTATACAACACAGTAAGGAGTGACACTTAACTGTATCTTGAATGAGTACAGGTTGAAAGAGTGTTCTAGAAATAGGGGACAGCACTCAGGAATGTAGATTATTATTAAATGACTTGCATCTTTTGCAATTCTCACTGGCCATAGGCTAGTGGAGACAAGAGGATAATCATGATAGGCCACAGGGAATTAATGAGGGCTTTCATGTTATGTAGCTACACAATTAGCTTTCTCTTTTTTTAAAAAAAGCACTCTAATAGTTGCATTAAGGAATAGTTAGATGACTGCAGACCAGAAGAATGAGGGGTAAGGAGTGGGTGGCATGCTAAACTATAAACAAGGAACTGGTTAAAAAGCCATGGCAGTGGTTCAGCTGAGGACTGACATAAGCATTATGGAGAAAGATGTCAACAGGAAATAACTGGCAGGAATTATTGGTGGAGTTGAAAAAGAGTTAAAGAAGACTTTAAAAAAAATCCAATATTACTAACCCCAGACACCATGAAAATAGCATATCTCCTTACATTTAAATAAAGCACAGTAAACTTAAATCTGCCCCACCAAAATTGTACTATTATAATCATTCCTTCAGGTTAAGGTGCTGTTATCTCCTTGCATGCAAATATTCCCAAATATTATAATTCCCATATTAAATTATAATCAGTCACTAATAAGTTTTAGGTTATTAGTTCTCATGGGAAGCCTGGTTTTGGGCTTTCAGGGATGAAACAAAGAATGAAAAGTTTAATGAAGAGTACGCTGGTCCATGGTGTGGTGCCTAAGACAGATCTGTTTGAGATTTTCGCAACAGAGGACTTTGAGCACAAAGACTCAGGATTAAGGCTCAGGATATTAGGAGAAAAAATGACCATAGTGGATAGAGGGGAGGGAGTTAGAGGAGGAAATCTGAAGTAGGGAGGGAGAAGGCAGAGAGAGAGAGGCACAACACTCTAGAAGCTTCCCCCAGCTGAATTCAGCATCTGTCTCAAGCTAGCACCAGCACTGATGAATATCAGGAAAGGGGACCTGAAGCATAGATGTAGGAAATCTGTTGAGCACAATTTTTAAATGTGGTTAATTTTAGGTGCGTAGACATCCAAGAAGAGAGAAACAGACATTCAGGAATGTCCATGATCTCAGTAATTGTCCAGGTAAGATATAATCCAGCATTGGATCCAATATTGGAGATTATTAGATCAAACCACACCTGCTGCAGAAGAGATCATAATCTCCCAAGTCCTTAGTCAATGAAGAACTAGAATAACTGTATCTGCTAAAATGAATTTCAGCTATTTCTTGGCTCATTTTTTTTGAAAACTAATTTTAAAGAAGAACTTTGGCTTGCCAACTTGCAATTTCGCCAACAAAGGACATTGAAATGAAAATTTTACCATCTACTCTCTACTTTCTCCATCATTTCATAAAGAAAATGGCATTTTAATAGCAAATAAAAGTAGAAAAAGAAAGTTTCTTAGAATAATGGATGGTCCTTTAAATTCAACAGATTTAATGTTATGGAGATCTCACTGGGTTTCTCATTTTACCCCTGACTGATAACAACCTAGCACCTGTCAAGGAGCTGCATCCAAGAATCACCCTTAAGTGATGACAACAAGGCTCAAAAGAGAGGACCACAGCAGTCCTCGGGTCAGCTGCTACCCTGTTAGCAGGAGTCAAGGAGAGTAACCTACACTCAGAAGAGGTCAGGATCAAACTGATTAGCTGCATCATAAAGTAGCATTTATTCACAGACCAAAGGCAAACAGAATTGTTCTTTATTCATGCCCAAGTTTTCTGAAAATTGAAACTGTTCCAGTATGTTATTAGATTCAGGTGATCCTGCAGTTGTTCACTTTCCAGCCTCTTAACTCCCTCTTTCCTAAGATTGTGTAGTAATGTATGAAGCTTCTGGCATCAACAAGTTTACTTTCTTTCTGAATAGTTGGTTGCAAACCCCCTGCATGTTTCTTATTTGTGAGCAGGTGGCCTGGCCTGCCAAAAAGAACTCATGGTCTTGGATCTCCCCCAGGGTTTAACCAGGTTCCAAAATTAGTATCAGGCCTTTTACATATTACAGAGCCTCACGGGAACTTTAATGTTTGTACAGGGCAGACAGGCCCGTAGGGCATAAAGCTTCATCTAAACACCTCGTGTGTGATCCAGCAAGGATACGGCATGGCAACAGGATCCTTTTCTTTAAAGTTACATTTAAAAGTCATGGAAGAGATGGGAAAAGAGGAAGCAAGGCAAAGTAAGTCCCTCACAACTCAGGAGGTAGCACAGAATTCAGAAAACAACATGAAATTGCTTTTTCGAGGCTTCATAATCTGTGTTGCCTAAGCAGAGAAAGGCCACTCCTATTCAGAAAACATTTGCCTGATCTTGAGTTGGAACCTATCCCTATAGAAGAGATGCAAACTGGAGCTGTAAAAAGAAACTTACAAATACATGACGTAGTCAGGAGCTGGAGATGCCTCAAATTATTCGCTTGACCACACGATAAAAGTGACAGGAGTTGTGTATCCTTAAACAACCTTCTCCTGGGAGAATGATACCATGAAATGGCCTGTTTTGCTGCTAGATGCACTAAAGATTAGATAAGAAAGCAAACAGTCCCTCATGGGACACTTCAAGTTCTTTAAGTGCCAAAATAAAATGCCACACTAGATCAAAAGCAGAAAGAATTCTAGAGTATCTATGAGTGCTTCTCAGAAGCAGCAGTGTTATTTAAAACCGAAGCACTAGAATAGAGTTGAGTATCAAGATCAGTATGTAGTAAAAGGATATTGAGAGAAAGACTTCAGTGTATGGTTTATAATTAAATGTACCATTTGTAGGCTTTTATTCTATCACTGTTCAGATTTACTTGTTAATACACTTCAAAAATGAAGTCAATCAAAGTGATCTATTAATCTGTGGGTCAGAAGAAAGCAGCAAGGTGGAGTGAGAGTAAGTAAGGGTCTGGCTGCAATTCTGCCATTAATAAGCTGTGTGCGATTCATCTAACTTTGTTATGTCATAGTTCCCTTATCTGTAAAAAATGAGAGATACGAACTAAGGTCTTTTCTAATTTTGAAATTAACTATCTTCTGATCTTAATCTCAGCTGTAGCATTTTAGTATCAGTAAAAAGCCTTAGGCCAATGACGATTCAATGGTAATCACTGTCATTAAGAATTGAATTAGTAAAAAGCCAAAATCAGGGAATATATGGCATGCCAGTCTTTCTACAAGAACAAGATCATAATTAAATGGATTTTGTCCATTACCAAGTACATTTGCTGTGTCATGTAATCCTACTAATTCTGGGAAGGGCAATACACATATATTTCTGGACCACTGATATACTACTAATAGGACATAACACTCATGAATATTTTGCTGTAAGACAACTGCATGCACGCAAAAGAAAGAAGAAATACAGTGCTCATCCACATTAGAAAATGATTATTTTCTTCATCTAAAAATATCACCAGTTGCTTCATTTAGATGCTCAGCCATCCTAATTTGTTTTAACTTTAGCCGACTTAGAAAATGTGTATATACATGATAAACACATTTTTATTAAAATACTTTTTTTATTTGCCAAAGACACAGTTCCTAAAGGTATATGATAGATGTGTCTTTAGTCAATGATGACATAAAGATGAAAAGTTTGGTTTGTTCCTATACTGACTGGGTTACATTCTAAGAGGCAAACTGAATAAGACAATAAAGTTACTTAACGTGAGAAATGATAACTTTAGCAAATATAAACAAAGTGCTTTGGCAGACCAGAGAAGTCTGTATTAATAATCCTGCTTTTGGTAAGATGGAAGTAATCCAAGAAGTTTCACAGATGACAGCACCTTTGAAGTAGATCATTACAGGTTTGACCTCTTTTTCAGAAAAAGTTTTTTATTAAATCTAAAGTGCAAGGCCTGTGGCACGAAAGGCACTCCAGAAAGAATAGCATTTGCAAAGACACGGAGAAATGGAGATTCAGTAAACAGTTGGAGTTCCCATGTGATTAAATATTAGAGATCAAAGGAAAGAAAGAAGTCAGGAAGAAAAATAAGGAAGACTTTTGCTTTTCACAGTGCTAAAGGTTTTCTTCTATTTTACCTATAGACAATAAGGAAGAGTTATCAAAACTGACGGCATTTATTCATAAGTGGATTAATGTTGAAAAAACCTCTAAAAATCACCAGGAGAGCCACAAGATCCAAGAGATTGCACGTTTCAAATTCACCTGGACCTTAGCTGCAGTTTGGCGCCACCTGGTGGCCATTTCTAATTGGGTTTAAAAATCCATGGGGAAGAATCTGGTTCCTGTGGGGTGACTGGACTTCTATGACATAGTCAATGATTCCAGTAGGTTAATGGCCCCTGCTTCCTTGAATTAATTGTCTGGGCTAGGAGCATGCTGGCAACATGGTTTCCTGCAGTTCCTGTCCTATTTTTTTCTTCACTCTCCTTTTCTTTCCTTTCTGCTACCTTAAGAGACCAATTGCAGAGGGCTCGTTAGAGGATAGGAAACGATCTCCAATCCCTTTGCATTACTGTGACATTAATTAGTCTTAAAATTTAGATGACTAAGAAGCATCTCTACAATGGAAATGAGAAGAGTATTAAAGATTGCCTAGCGTTCTCTTTCTCATCCTAGTATTGAGTTGGATGTGCATCTTGATAATCATTTTGAGAAACTGATGAAGAACATGAAATAGCAAAGGTTACTGACACCTATAAAATCCAGAATTTTGAGGAGTAAAATTATCTATGAGATCATCCGGTGCTAATTTTTTACTTAGATATGTTTAGCAGATAAAGAAATCAAGGCCTAGAAAGGTTCACCTCCATTTGTTTATACACAGTTATATGGTGTATAGTGAGAACCCAATAAAGATCTGGCTAAAATTTTGTTTTACTCGAGTGATTTTCACATTTCTCTGAATGAGGTAGGTTTAGAAAATGAAGTTATCACCAAAAAATCCTTTTAACACACATCCAAAACAATGGAGGGCAGGTAGATCAGAGCCCATTCCACATTAGTACAATAAAAGAATCAGACCAAGTTTCAAAAGTTTTAAACATAAATCATATTTCTGATGTTTTAAATATTCTGGTTGACGTTTTACCAAAAAGTTTTTTAAAAGTGCACATACCCTCTAATTTTATGAAATCAACCCAAACCACAAGTTAGAAGTATCAAAATACAGTCTAATAACAAGCAAAAAAAAAAAAAAAAAAAAACAAACAAACAAAAAATAGGCAAACAAAGACAGAAACAAAACAATTCTCCCAGGACTTCTAACTCAAATCATAGCCCCAAATAAAGAAAGGGCTTAGGGCCAACTTCCAAACTAAGGAAATTTAGATTCATTTCTGATTGCTTGGATACTTCCTTGAACAGTGAGTAACTAACTTCTCATAAATTTAACCACATAAGTAACATCTTTAGTCTGTCTTCTCACTATTAGAACAAAAAAATAAAAAATGACCACTCCCTCCTCAATTTGTAAAATATCACCATTGCCTGGGTAGTTAAGAAGTCCCAGATATATAATTTTTTACAATAAATAATATAAAAGTATAGGGCAATATAAAAACACCTCTTAGATGAGAAAATTTTAGATAAGGAGAATGATAATAACTCTTTGCAATGTCATTCAGCAAGTGGACTGAATGTTTCTTTTTGTTAAAAAGAGCAAAACCCTCACAATGGAGTAATTTTCAGGAACAGTAACATCCAGTGATGACCTATGAAATGATAAGGGTAGTCATCGTTAGATCTGGCACAGGGCAGAATAATAAAAAAAAAGTAACATATATTTCTTTTTCAATTCTCAAAAAAATCTTCATCCATCCAGATAGCAGATGTCACAAATACCCCAACGCCATACCTCTAGGTTACCTCTGAGTTCACCTGTAGTTAAGATGGACATTTCCCATAACCATTGACAGGGAATCTTTTTGCTTTACTGCCTGAAGCCTTTCTCTGGCTCCAAGAGTACTTGTTCAGACTTTCCACAGCTCAAGAGTGGGGATTAAATCTGGGGATTTAATGGCCCCAAGAATAACCTTCAAAATAACAAGGCAAATGAGTCACTGGTAAATACCTCAGCTGCCTTGTCCTTCTGCGGTATAATTCTGAGGCAATTCTGCACAGTGACACAAAGGGTCCCCAGTAGGCTTGAGCCCCAGGTGCTAACATTGGGAACTCACATTCACATTCTTTACGGGTTGTGATCCCTTTTCTGTCTTCCCTTTCTACTCATACTTACCGTGAGAAGCTCCTCAAAAAGTTCCCTGCAGCTGGACTTGGTGGCTCAATGCCTGTAAATCTCAACAAGGCAGGAGGATGCTTGAGCTCAGGAGTCTGAGACTAGCCTGGGTAATATGGCAAGGCCCTGTCTCTGCAAAACATACAATAAAAAATTAGCTGGACATAGTGGCATACACTTGTTGTCCTAGCAACTCAGGAGGCTGAGGCAAAAGGAGTGAGCTCAGAAGATTGAGGCTGCCGTGAGCTGTGATCATGCCACTGTACTCCATCCTGGCCAAAAGAGTGAGGCCTGTCTAGAAAAGAAAAGCTACCTACTTTTAAGTTCTTGTCACAATATCAGCTACAACATTCCAGGTGTCTGTCTAATATTCCCTGTATTACCTTCTGATGGGCTGCCAGTTAATCTTGCTTAATACTTTGAACAGGCACTGGGCTTAGTTTAGAGGCTGAATTCTAATCCTGTTAATTAATTGTGTGTCCTCTGTGAGACTTAGTTTTGCTGATTGAAAAATTAGGAGGTTGGATTTTATGTTCCATAAGGTGCCATTGAGCCTTTACTCACTCTTTATCTTTTATTTTATTTTAGGCTGGAAAGAAACAAATAGTACTGGGAAACAATAATAAATGGAAGAATAATCTCTCACAGTCTTGTCTGAGAACCAGGCTACATTTGCACTTCTTTTTTTTTTTTTTGAAAGAAAGAAAAAGAGAGGAAAGAAAGAAACAGTGAAAGAAAGAAAAAAAAAGAATGTAAGAGAGAAAAAAACAGGGAGAGAGAACGAGATTCTTGCTCTGTTGCCCAGGCTAGAATGCAGTCTAAAAATGGGTATTAAAAACCTCTTTTATGCCAATAATTGTGCTTAACAATGGAGACAGGAAGGAATAAGGGATGTAAATAACAAACAAGCAGCCAACCAATATTTTATTTAAACCTGTGAAATGCTATGCAATTGCTGAGGAGTGATTTACTCCCAATTATGCAGTCACTTTTAAAATAGGTGTAATGCGATACTGAGAAAAATGTATGTTTTGTGGATTTGGGGTGGAGAGTTTTGTAAATATTTGTTAAGTTTACTTGTTCCAGGTCTGAGTTCAAGTCCTGGATATCCTTGTTAATTTTCTATCTCGTTAACATTTATTTTAACCACTTTTTCTTCCTGGGCTCTGCTCACACTTCCTTCTCTCTGCCCTTTGGCTCTGGGGTACTCTACTATCCCTTCTGGATTGTGTTGCTGTTTTTGTTTATCCTATCCAGAGCTAGACAAATAGTCTCTTTATTTAATGCTTCTCAGATTATCTCAACTTGAAGGTTCCATTTATCTCTTGCTGGGAGTCTGTCTGAAACCACGGATTTCTAAATCTCTGTGTATTTATGTAGCTATATAGGTACCCTGTAATACAGATATGAACACCCTGTAATGGTTTGAACTGTGTTGCCCCCAAAAGAACCCTGCGGACCTGTGAATACGGCATGATACAGCCATAAGCCTCGGAGCCCTCAAGCCACCAGAAGCTGCAAGAGGCTTGGAGGGAGCCCCTCCTGTAGAATCTGCAAGGAGCACAGCTTTGCTGAAGCCTTAACCTTACACTTTTGGCTTCCAGGACTAGGAGAGAAGACATTTCTGGTCTCTTAAGTCACCTAGTTAAATGGTCATCTGTTTTTACATAAACCACAGGAAACAAACACATATCTGTGTCTACATTAGCATCTGTATATTTGTCTATACAAGCATAGATGATTTCTAGAAATATATAGTAAAATCTTGTCACATAGTCACTTCTGAGAGTGAGACAGGTGTGGAAGAAGACATCTAACGTCATGTATTATTTTTGTAAATGTGTGTGTTTAGAATGTATTTATGTTGATAGTTTAGGAAAAGAAATTATAAAAAATAATTAGAGCATAAAATTTCCTTTAAAGAATATTTCAGTTGGATCATGGTCACATAAATCAACAAACTGAGTCTTCTTATGGCAATAAGAATGACCCCTGGGCTAGGCATAGTGGCTCATGCTTCTAATTCCACCATTTTGGTGGACCAATGCAGGAGGATTGCCTGAGGCCAGGAGTTTAAGACAAGCTTGGGCCACATAGAGAGAATTCATTTCTGAGAACATGATAATAAATTAGTCAGACGTGGTGACACACGCCTGTAGTCCTAGCTACTCAGGAGACTGAGGCTGGAGGATCACTTGAGCCCAGGAATTTAAGACTACAGTGAGCTGTGATCCTACCACTGCACTCTAACCCAGGTGACAGAGTAAGAAACTGTCTCTTATAAGGAAAAGAATGCCCCTGTTTTTAGTATACAGTGAGGGGAATACATGCACACCCCATTTTACTGCACCATACTTTACTGTGATTTGCAGATACCATATATTTTTTTCATAAAATGAAGATTTGTGGCAACCCTGCATTGAACAGTTATTGGCATCATATTTTCCAAGCTCCACCTGTGCTTACATTTTATCTGTTTCACATTTTGGTAATTTCCAAAACATTGCAAACTTTTTCATTGTTATTATGTCTGATATGGTCGTCTCTGATCAGTGATCTTTGAAGGAACTATTGTAGTTGTTGTGGGACGTCATGACTAACACCTATAAAAGCTGGCAAACTTAATCAATACATATGTGTATTCTGCCTGCTCCACTGACCAGCCATTCCCTATCTCTCTCTCTCTTCAGCCCCACCTATTTCTTAAGACACAACCATATTAAAATTATGCCATTAATTTTAATTAATTAATTTAATTGATTAAAATTAATAACTGAGAAATGGCCTCTAAGTGTTAAAGTGAATGTAACAATCATACATCTCTCATTTTAAATTAAAAGGTAGAAAAGGTTGGTGAAGCTTAGTAAGAAAAGGAGTCAAAAGCTGAGAATGCTCAAAAGCTGGACTCTATGCCATGCAGTTAGGCAAGTTAAGAACGCAAAGGGAAAGTTACTGAAGGAAACTAAATGTACTGCTCTAGTGAACAAAAGATGAGGAAACACAATCCTATTTCTGACTGGAGAAAGTTTTCATGGTCTGCGTAGGTCAAACTGCTACATTTCCATTTGCTTAACGCAAAGACCAATTCAGAGAATGGCCATAACTCTCTTCAGTTGTAGCAGAGGTTGGTGCAGGAGGTTTAGAAAAGAGCTGTCTTCCTAAGATAAAAGCAAGGTGAAGCAACAAGTGCTGATACAGAAACTGGAGCAAATTATCCAGAAGATTTAGCTAAGATCATTGATGAAGGTGGCCATGCTAACTGACAGGTTTTCAACTTAGATAAAACAGCCTCTGTTTGAAGAAACCGTCATCCAGCACTTTGATAGCTAAAGAGAAGTCAATGTCTGTCTTCAAAGTTTCAAAGGACAGGGTGACTCTCTTGTTAGAGGCTTATGCACCTGGGGACTTGAAGTTGAAACCAAGCTCATTTATCATTCTAAAAATCCTGAAACCCTTGTACTGTAAAAATGAACAACAAAGCTTGGATGACAGCACATCTGTTTAGGGGTTTACTGAATATTTTAAGCCCACTGTTGAAATATACAGCTCAGAAAAAAAAATTCCTTTCAAAACATCACTGCTCATTGGCAATGCTCTGGTCACCCAAGAGCTCTGATGCAAATGTACAAGGAGATTAATGTTTTCTTGCCTACTGATGCAGCATCCATTCTGCAGACATGGATCAAGGAGTCATTTTTAACCTTAGTATTGAAACATACATTTTGTAAAGCTATGCCTGCTGTAGATGATTCTTCTGATGGATCTGGGCAAACAAATTGAAAATCTTTTTGAAAAAATTTATTGTTCTAAATACCATTAAGAACTTTGGTGATTCATGGGAGGAAGTCAAAATATCAACATTAAGAGAGTCTGGAAACAGTTAAGTTTAATCCTCACAGATGACTTTAAGGAGTTCAGGATTTTGGTGGAGGAAGTAACTACAGATGTACTGGAGACAGCAAAAACAAAAACGAAACAAACAAAACAAACAAACGCAACTAGAATTAGAAGGGAGCCTGAAGATGGGACTGAATTGCTGCAATTTCAAGATAAAACTTGAAGGGATGGGAATTAGATACTTATGGATGATCAAGGAAAAGGATTTCTTAGCCAAACACCACACTTTCTTACAAGTGGGAGCTGAATGATGAAAATACCTGGACATATTGTGTGGGAACAACACACACTGGGGCCTGTTGGAAGGGAAGTTGGGGAGGGAGAGCATCAGGAAGAATAGCTAAGAGATGCTGGGATTCATACCAAGGCGATGGGATAATCAGTTCAGCAAACCACCATGGCACACGTTTACCTGTGTAACAAAACTGCACATGTACCCCTGAACTTAAAATAAAAATCAAAGATTTCCTGTTCCCTCTATTGTGTCTTGGATTTTGGAGCGATGAAGACCTTGTGCTTTCAGGCAGGTCCTTCCACTTTTCTTTATTGTTTTGGAATTCTTCTGGACTCAACCCAGCAATAGTTTCAGCATGTCCTGATGATTGGTTGTTAGAATGAAAATAAGAGCCTTTGATAATAACACAAAAATCAGAACTGGTGACATACACCAGCAACATAACTGTCCTATAACGTGATTGCTGTCATTTAACTATGATTTTTCTTTTCCTGTCACTTCCTGTGGGATCAAGAAAACTATGTTCCAAAGAAATGGCATTGCCATATTATTGGAGATCAGTTACAGACCAATGTTGGATACTACCAGTGAATTTTCAGCGGTTTGCTTTGTGAAGATGCTTAAATTCCCATCTGTGGCACAGTTTGGAATGAGTGAATTTGATGCCAACACATTGAAAGATATCCCTCTTAAAACAAAATGACAACACTCATCATCCCCCACACAGAGTAAAACATGTGAACCTAATTTTAGCAGTGTTAATAAGGAGCAACTATCCATAAGTCACTGCATCAGCAATGACTGTACTACAACATTCCGTAAGGCACAGGGGTAAGTGGTACATAATTGTCTGGGACCAGCTTCATTAATACTGTTGCTGGTTGTATGTGTCCAAAGATGAGTAGCCGTATTTGTTATCAGTTTCACTATCTTTTGGAGTTTTGGGTAACGTATCCATGCTGTGGTATTTACACTTTTTAATAAGTTAATTTTAAGTAAAATTGCCATTCTAATTTTGTATGTGAAGTCAAGTTTATACATAATAAAGCTTGCCTATAAAAAATAAGATAAAAGTTTTAAAAAAAACTGGTTTATTGAGATGTTATCTATGGAAGTTACACCTGGTAAAGATGCCAGGAATATTGTTGCATTGACACAAAGGATTTAGAATATTCCGTAAACTGAATTGATAAGTGGTTGTCAGGGTTTGAGAGGATTGAGTCCAGTTTTGAAAGAAATTCTACTGTGGGCAAAAATGCTACAAAACAGCATAATATGTTACAGATAAATATTTTGTGAAAAGAGTCAGTGGAGGCAGCAAACTTCATTGTTTCATTTCAGAAATTGCCACAGTCACCCCAACCTTCAGTAACCACCCCCAGGCCAGTCAGCAGCCATCAACATGGAGGCAAGACCTTCCACCAGCAAAAATATTAGATTAGAAAGTATTATAAGCACAGATGATTGTTGAGTTTTTAGCAATAAGGTACTTTAAATTAAGGTATGCACTTTTTTAGACATAATGTTATTGAACATTTAAAGTACAGCATAGCATAAGGATAAATTGTATATACACTCTGAAGCCAAAATGTATCCAGCCATGGGAGTCTTTTCATTGTAATATTCACTTTATTGCAGTAGTCTGTAGCTGAACTATAATAGCTTCGATGGCTGTGAATGAGAATTGAATAGAAAATGTATGTATTTTTTCTTTTCTTTCTCATGTGTATTATTTTTAGGACCATCCTTCTCTGACCTTCACAAATATGGTTCAGGACGTGAAGTAAAGAAGTCCTACAAAGCTACATTCTTAGAAACAACTGCATTTCAACTAAAACAAACCAATAAACAGAAAGCAGGTATTTTTTTTTACCATGATATGCTAAAGAAATTCATGAAAATTATTATCCATTAGTCATATTAAACACAATGATGTGGTTACACTTCTCTATTATTGTTCTCAATTTTTACTCTAAATCAGTGTAATCGTCTGAATTATTGAAGAGTCAGTATTCTTTGCCTTGTGGTTTTATGTATATTATGGGTCTTCTTCACAAAAAGATGTCTTGTGCAATTTTGCAGCGGACTATAATTTGGGGAGCATTAGAATGAAGTTCAACATTTATATAAAAAATGAACACCATTTTGTTCAGTAGGAAATAGCCTGGCATATTGTAGGCACTTCTGTTTACTTATATGTAATAGCCAATTCTAAGCAGAAAATGTTGTATAGAAAAAGAATTGCACAAGAGTGCTTTTCTGTCCACTTACCTGAAAATTGTACTAACATCTTAAGACACTTAATCTTCCCCATGCATCTTCTTTCTTCAAAACAATCTTTTTTAAATTTTTATTTTACATTATTTTAAATGGAAAGACTCTTATTTCAGTCTCTATTGACAGAAAATTTACTTTGTGCTAATTGTGCAAGGATGAGAATATTGGTGATAGAAGTTTCAATGCATTCTTAATTGGAGATTTTTTTTTTCAATATTGCTAACACATTAGGAAAACACGTTATTATCCATAAGCTGCCAAATGTGGGACTGAAGGGAAAATCAGTCCCCTGGGTGTTTCCAACATTACATTAAACACCATCTTTTTTAAAAATTGGATTGATTGTGTTTGTTTTGATAGTTGTTTCACATTGTTTTAATTTTTCAGCTGGATTTACATTATTTTAATTCACTCATTCAACTTTTTAAAAATTATTGCTGATTTGCAGTGTCTGTGTCAGATACTGAGGAGAACATAGTGAGGATGAGAAGATGCATTTCCGAGTGTTTCTTGCCCCACCACACAGGCAGAGGAGCCTCTTAGCACCAACACCTCACGAGCCATCATCTGGATCTTTCACTATCAGCATGAACTCTACCTGCTTTCAGTCCCAAGGGTTTTAATGCTTCCAGCAAATTAAATGTTACTTTTTTTTTTCCACATAAGATTGTATATTTCTCAGCCAAAAGGAAACTCCAGCCAGTGATAAATAGGATCCGTTCCTACTATAGGCCTGCTTTTTAAAATAAGCTTTTCATTTTGACACAATTTTAGATTTGTAGAAAAATCACGAAAACAGAACAAAGATCCTCTATGCTCTGTACCAAGTGTTTCCTAACTTGCGTGAATATGGGGCATGTGTCGCAATTAATGAGCCAATTTGGGTCCATTGTTATTCATTAAAATCCATGGTTTACTCTTATTTCTTGATTTTTTGCTTGTTTGTTTTGTGTTTTACTTGCTTTTTTTCTTCCTATTCCAGGTTCCCATCCAGGACACAACCTCATATTTTGTAATCATTTCTTCTTCAGTTCCTTGAGGCTGTGACAATTTCTCGGACATTCTTGCTTTTGAAGACCCTGACAGTTTTAAGTGGTACTGTCTGAGTATTTAGTAGGATGTTTCATAACTGAGATTTGTCTGATGCTTTTGTCATAGTCAGATTGGACTATGGGTTTTGGGGAGGAAGCCCACAGAGGTCGGGGCCATGCTCCTCACATCCTGGTCTGTCACTGTGGGTACTTGCCATCTTCACCTGGTGGATGGAGGAGGGTGGTCTGCTTTCTCCTCTGTAAACTCACTCTTTTGTTCCCCTTCCTACACTGCAGTCTTTGGAAAGAAGTCACTAACAGCATCAACCTGGGCATTAATCTTGGTTCTGGAATCTGTCAGCTGTCAAATATTTTAAACTCTTTGAGCCCATACTTTCCACCTGTGAAACAGGGATACAATGTCTGCCTCAAAGAGTGGTTGTGATGATGAGAAGTTAGTTATTCCACAGTGTTTCATAAACAGTAATTCTCCCTGTTGATCTTCTATGCAAATAAGTCCCTTTCTCATTTCCTACAGACAAGTTGTAACATCAAATATTTAAATGTTGTACTAAGTAATAGGTATTTCTTGATAGTTGCTTATTTCTTAATATAATGTTATGTCTCTTTTTAAAGATGATGCGTTAGGACCAGATTACACGCTTTGGTTTTCACTAAATCCGCCATATTTTACATGTGGATAACAACTTACCTTGTTCCTGTATAGCTACTGCTCTCCTTAGATGACCTTATTAAATGCCAGTTATATTCCAGGTACTTAATATTGTCCCTGTTTCTCACAACAAATTGTGTTTTAAGGAGTTACTTTCATTTACACATATTGAACTAGATTCAGAGAGTAAAATGCTTGTTCCGAGTTCTAGAAACAGCAAGTCGGAGACCTGCATTTCAGAGTCTTGTTGGATTTAATGCCTGAACTCCTCGCACAGAGCACACATCACATCAATAGTGTGTGGTCTGGTGTTAGTTTAGGTTATCACCTTTATACCTCCTTCATCCTACAGGTCTGTGGTGTCTTTTCCTATGTGAGATGTGCAGTATTTATTGAGAACACAGCCACCTTCCACCAGAGAAGGTGATGATTTTTCTGCAGAGAAAACAATTATTTTAGATTTTTTTTGTTGACTTTGGCTGCCATGGAAAAATACTCCCTGAAGACTCTCTTAAATTTTATATTTGAATATCTGAACTATTACATTGAGAACAAGAAAAAAAAAACTAGTCTGTTTTTCTTTCGTATCAGTAACAGTACAAAAAGAATCCTACAGCAGTTACAGAAATGTTCACTTTGATAACATTTAGGCTTATTACTGAATGTTGGTCATTCAGTGTGCACTCTTTTACACTTATTATCAATTTTATATCAAGAGAAAATTAGTTTACACATTAAAATGGTATGTAATGAAAGATTTACGTAAGTAGAATCTGAAAAAGTAGTTTCAACACATTTTGACCAAAATATATTTAATTTATTTGGTAAACATAGAAATTAATTTGGCCAACCATCTACTTCTATAAATAAAAGCAAGAAGTAAAAAACCTCACTGAAAAATTAAGTTGCTGTCATGTCACATGCAGCCATAATCACACTGGGATGTAGTGTGCTCTGTAGCAAATACATACCACACATAAGTTTTGGTTGCATATGATATTGGACTATCTATTTAAGTGAACTTCCATTTTTTAATGGCTTACTCTGCTTTGAAAAGGACATTATAATAATTATGATATTATTTTCCATACTTATTGGTCATGGGACTATTGTAATAAAGTATCGTGAAGAAAAGTATATCTCGTAAATGTAAGCTCCTCAGAGATATACATGAGAAAGTCACTGTATCAATTAATTAAATCATTCTACTAAGACTGAGACTGGCAAAAGTGAATGTTTGAACTAGTTTACTAATTTACTTAGTTACACATTTGATACTGAGACAGGAGTATGAAGCGCCGTTGTATCACTCATTAGGGATCGCCACTATCCCTATTCTCCAGATCAGAGGTTCCCCTCTATTCTCCAAACACATACTCAGAGATTGGGTGTCAGTGTATCCCACAGGCAGATTGAGAAGACTGAGCCAGAGAGCTAGCAGGAGCCTCACAGGAGCCAGAATATGTCCATGGTGACATGTGAGACCAGGGCAGGGTGGAAGAGCTACACTTAACATGAACTTGGGAGTCTGGAATTAGGGCATCAATTCATGCTGACAGCATATTCAGGAACAGAAGGTTATGAGTCAGAGCAAAGCTATCTAAATGGTATCCAGGCATACATAAAGAGGAAAAGCACTGAATGAAACATTCAAAGATTACTCAGAAAACCAGAAAACTGAGAGGAGTATAAATCCCCAAAGCCACAATGCAAGCATTTTTCTCATTCCTGCAATGGCCTCATTCGGCATCATCTGTGTGATGCCAGTATCCATTCCTTTGACACCACCTTCACCCCAGGCTTCTCAGGACCAGAATCCCTGGAGTCTAACTCCACAGAGACACTGTTATTCCCTAGGCCTCATCAGAGCCTTCCACTCCTAAAATTATGAACTCAGCTCCTACTCTCTGGCCTCCACCTCCTGTTCTTGTCCTCTTCTTCGGGAGTTGCTACGTCACTCCTCTCTCTATCCCATCAAGGCTATGATAATTCAAATTTATCTCTAGAGGGGCCTTTCTGACTTCACATCTTGCTATTTCGCTTAGATTTTAAAAGTTGATTGCTTTATGGCTGGGCACGGTGGCTCATACCTGTAATCCCAGCACTTTGGGAGACTGAGACTGAGGCGGGTGGATCACCTGAGGTCAGGAGTTCAGGAGTTTGAGACCAGCCTGGCCAACATGGTGAAACCTCAATTCTACAGAAAAAAAAAAAAAAAAAAAAAAAGAAAGAAAAGAAAGAAAGAAAAAAAAAGCCAGGTGTGGTAGCAGACTCCTTTAATCCCAGATACTAAGGAGGCTGAGGCAGGATTATCACTTGAACCTGGGAGACAGAGGTTTCAGTGAGTCAAGATTGCAACATTGCACTCCAGCCTGGGTGAAAAGAGCAAGACTCCATCTCAAAAAAAAAAAAAAGAAAAAAAAGAGTTTATTGCTTCAAACACTCTCTTGCTAATATTATGAACTTCCTGGATTTATTTGTTTTCAATCTTCCTTCTCTGGGCATTTCATATCAATGAAACCATACAATAAATGGTCTTTGTCTGCTACTGGCTTCTTTCAACTAGTGTCATGTTCCTGAGGTTCATTCATGATTTAGTATGTGTCAGCATTTCATTCTTTTTGTTGCTAGAAATTATTCCATGGTATGGATATACCGTATTTTGTTTATCCCTTAACCAGCTGAGGAACATTTGGGTGGTTTCACTCTTTAGCTATCATGAATAATGTTGCTAAGAATATTTGTGCATAAGTCTTTTGTGGACATGTATTTTCACCGAGTAGATTTTTTAAGTACACTTGCTGTGATGTGTTTAACTTAATAAACTGATTCCAAAGAGGCTACACCATTTTACATTCCACCAGAAATCCTTGAGGCTTCCATTTCTTCCCTGAAGCACTTGGGATGGTTTGTCTTTTTATTGTAGCCATTCCAGCAGGTGGGCAATGGTACTTATTGTAGTTTAGCATGTATTTCCCTAATGAGTAATGATGTGGAGAAGATTTTTATTATTTTTCTTTTAGTTTCTTAAGATGGAAGCATAGATTATTATTGTTTTTAGAGATCTTTCTCCTTTCCTGATATACGCATTAACGTTTTAAATTTTCTTCTAAGCATATTTTTAACTGTATATCATCCATTTGTATATGTTGTGCTGTTGCTTTCATTCAGGTCAAAAGTGTCTTAAAATTTTATTTGTTATATATTTTTTGACCCATGAATTATTTGATATTGTAATGTCTAGTCTTCACATATATGGAGTTTTTCAATTTTTCTTTTCAATTGTGGATCACTAAATTAAGTTCAATATGATGAAAGTATCTATTTTGTAGAATTTCAATCTTTTTAAATAAATGCATCCTTTAAAGGAATGTATATTATGATGATATTTGGTGAGATGTTCTATAAATGTTAATTAGATCAAGTTGGCTGAAAGCATTGTCCAAGACTTCCATCTTTGTTGATTTGTGATCTAGTTGCTCTATCAATTACTAAAATTTTCTATTGACATCTTTAAATTTTTTTTATCATTGAATTGCCTTCTCTTTTCCATTCCTACTAGGATTGTCTTTACGTGTTTTGGTACTGTGTTGTTAAGTGTACATGCATTTTTATTATATCTTTTTGATATACTGACTGTATGATTATCACAATTTACCTCTGTTGTTCTATATTCATATTCCTTATATAAAAATTTATTTTCTCTGATATTAATATGGCCACTGTAGCATTATTATGGCTATTCTTTTCATTGTATATAGTTTTTCTTTGTTTTCCTTTCTTAAAATGCTTTTATATTTATTTGTTTGTTTTCTTTAATTCTTGGGTACATGTGCAGATTGTGCAGTATTGTTACAGAGGTATGCACATGCCATGGTGGTTGGCTGCATCCATCTCTCCATCGTCTACATTAAGAATTTATCCTAATAGTATCCATCCCCAACCCCCTCACTCCGTGCTATTCCTCCCATAGCTCTCCCACCCCCAACATGCCCTGGTGTGTGATGTTGCCCTCCCTGTGTCCATGTGTTCTTATTTTTCAACACCCACTTATGAGTGAGAACATGTGGTGTTTGATTTTCTGTTCTTGTGTCAGTTTGCAGAGAATGATGATTTCCAGATTCATCCATGTCCCTGCAAAGGACATTAACTCATCTTTTTTTGTGGCTGCATAGTATTCCATGGTGTATATGTGCCACATTTTCCTTGTCCAGTGTATCATTGATGGGCATTTGGGTTGGTCCCATATCTTTGCTATTGTAAACAGTGCCTCAGTGAACATACATGTGTATGTGTCTTTATAACAGAAAAATTTATAAACCTTTGGGTATATATCCAGTAATGAGATTGCTGGGTCAAATGGTATTTCTATTTCTAGATCCTTGAGGAATTGCTACCTTGTCTTCCACAATGATTGAACTAATTTATAGTCCCACCAACAGTGTAAAATGTTCCTATTTCTCCACATCCCCTCCAGCATCTGTTGTCTCCTGATTTTTTAATGATTGCCATTCTCACTGGTGTGAAGTGGTATCTCAATGTGGTTTTGATTTGCATTTCTCTAATGACCATTGAAGATGAACGTTTTTTCATAAGTTTGTTGGCTGCATAAATGTCTTCTTTTGAAAAGTGTCTGTTCATATCCTTTGCCCACTTTTTGATGAGGTTGTTTGTTTTTTCTTGTAAATGTGTTTATTTATAGATTCTAGATATTAGCCCTTTGTCAGATGGGTAGATTGCCAAATTTTTTTCCCATGGTGTTGGTTGCTGGTTCGATCTAATGATGGTTTCTTTTGCTGGGCAGAAGCTCTTAAGTTTAATTAGATCCCATTTACCTATTTGGTTTTTGTTGCCATTGCTAATTCTTTCTTAAATCTATTTGTGTCACTAAATTCAAAGTGTGTCTCTTGTAAACATTTCGCTTTATTCAGTCTGATAATCTCTGCCTTTTTAATGGGGTATTTAGCCCATTTAAAGTTTTAACATTATTATTTGTAAGTTTGCTGTCTTTTTAATTTGCCTTGTGTTTTCATGTTTCCCTGTTTTTCTTTTACTAACTTATGTTTGTGTTAAATAAATATCCTTAGTGTGCTTTTTTAATTCCTCTTTTTATTGGCTAGAGATTTTGTTATTTTCCTAGTGGTTGTCCTAGGGATAAAAATATACAACTAAACATAGCACAGTATATTTCAGCATTATGCACACTTAGCTCTGATAAAATATAGCAACTTTTTACCAGTATTTTTCCTTCCTCCTGTTCTGGGCTATAATTGCTATATATATAATCTCCATATCTATTTATGATATAAGCCCAGCAATACAGTGTTTTAATTATTACCTTATGAAATCTTAAGTCATATGAAGATTAAAAATAGGAAGGAGAAAAAAACTGATATGTATAACTGATATATAGTTACATATATGTATAATATTTTTAATGAAGACACATGTATACATATCCACATACACTAGTATGTCTGTGTGTCTGCATGTGTGTGAGAGAGAGGAGGGGAGAATTTCGTATCAACCCACATACGTACAAAGTGAAATTTTTATATCAACTCACATATTTTCTTATTACCTTTGTTTATTCCTGTGTATACAGCTCATAAAGTTTGGTGTCGTTTTGTTTTAACCTGAATAACATTCTTTAATATTTTTGTAAGTGTACTAGCATTAATATATCCAAGTCTTTATTCATCTAGGAATATCTTTATGTCATCTTCATTTTGAATAAGAGCTTTGTTGATTTTTTTTTTTTTTTTTTGAGACAGAGTCTTGCTTTGTCACCTAAGCTAGAGTGCGGTGGTGAGATCATGGCTCACTGTAGCCTCATCATAATGGACTCAAGCGATCCTCTCAACTCAGCCTCCCTTGTAGTTGGGAAAACAGGCACACCTTTCCGTTCTTGGCTAATTTTTAAAAACTTTTTTGTAGAGACAAGGTCTCACTTTGTTGCCCAGGAAGGTCTTGATTTCCTGGGCTTAAGCAATCCTCCTGCCTTGACTTCTTAAAGTGGTAGGATTACAGACATGAGCCACTACACCTAGCCTGGATACTGAATTTTTGAGCCATTGCTTTACTGTGTCTTTCTGTTACTTTCCGATCTACCTCATTTCTGATGAGGTCAGCCATGAGTCGTATTGTTGTTTCTCTATACATGATAACTAATGATTCTCTTGCTGCTTTCAACATTTTCTCTACATCTTTAACTATCAAAATATTGACCATAATATATTTAGACGTGATTCTGTTTGGATTTTCCATGCTTGAGTTTTTTTGGGTTTATTAGATCTGCAGATTAGTAATTTTATCAAATTGGTGACTTTTTGCCATTATTGCTCAAATATTATTCTTTCCCTTTCTTTTCTCCTTCTGGCACTACCATTGCACATGTATCCCACAACTCTATGCTGCTCTCTTTATTTTTTTTCGCCATTTTTCCTCTTTGTTCATGAGATTGGATAATTTCTATCAATGCATCCTCAAGTTCACTGATTCTGTTTTCTATCACTTCAAATCGATTTCTGAGCCCTTCTAGTGCATTTTCCCCATTTCAATCACTTAGAGTTTCCATTTGTTTGTGTTTTATATTTTCTGTCTCTGCATTGACAATATGTTCTCTGAGTCATTGTCAGACTTTTGTATAAAGCTTTTGCACTTTTGCATGGCTTCTGTCAGCTTTTTTTAAGCAACTGTAATTGCCACTATGAAGACTTTGCCTATCAAATTCAATATCTGGGCACATTCAGCAATGCTTTCTATTGGATAACTTTTCTCCAGAGTATTTCTTTCCTATTTCTTTGCATATCTTGATTTTAAACAATTACTGAATATGTTAATGCAGCAGTCCTTAACCTTTTTGCACTAGGGACCAGTTTCCTGGAAGACAATTTTTCCACAGACAGGGAGGTGAAAAGGAGTATGGGATGATTTCAGGATGAAACCATTCTACCTCATAAGGAGCTCGTAACCTAGACTGCTCACGTGCGCAATTCTCCTGTAGTGTTTGTGCTGCTGTGAGAATCGAATGCTACTGCCGATCTGTCAAGAGGAAGAGAGCTCAGGCAGTCCTGCTCACGGGCTGGCTGCTCACCTCTTGCTGTGCAGCCTGGGTCCTAACAAGCCATGGACCTGCACCTGTCCACAGCCAGGGATTTGGGGACCCCGGGTTTACAGAACATGTTTTATTCACTTCTTTGTTGTTGTTGTTAGCTTTCTCCAGGTGTGGGTTTTTGTTGTTGTTGCTGTTGCAATTTGTAACTTGTCTGGACACAACCTTCAAAGTCTATCTCCCACACAATGTATGCAATTTGCGTTTGTCATTTTTTTTTCAAGTTTGGTTTAATATTGGGGCTATACCTATGTCTGCATAGCTTAGTGTTCAGCTAAAGATTGGCCAGAAGTTGTATTCAAAAACCTCAAGTCAGCGTGGTTTCCACTGTCTGCTTATAGACATATGTGTGAACCAGGAAGTACATTGAAACTAGGCTTAGGTTCCAGATCTGCCCCAGTTTTATTTTCTTGCTGCTCTCTGCCATGTGCCCTCTGTGCATCGGCATAGGCTCTGTTAGCCAGCAGGTATGGTGGCCTGGGCCTCTGTGATCATGCTGGCATGTATGGAGAGCTTATTGAGCCATTTATGGCCGTCTCATTTCCCAAACCTCACTGCTAACTTACCAGCTAGTGGGCCAGTCTGTTGCTTGCTGCAAACAAGACCTCACCTCAAGCTACCAGAGCTGCTGCCTCCCCTACCCCATCCCAAGATGTCTAAATTACATTTAATTAACATGGAAAATGAAGAAAAGCGAGAGAGGAAGGGGCAAAAAGGTTTAAACAAACAACAGCCACCAGTTTTTCAAAGTTCATGAAAATTCTAAACGTACAGATCTAAGAAGCACAACAAACTCCAGCAAGATAAAAACAAAATCTCAGTAAGGTATATCATGATCAGATTGTAAATAAACATTCAAAGAGACAATACTTAAAATGTATATACAGTATATTTTATAGAAAATATTTTGAATTAAACTATGTTAAAATAATACATAATATTTTGGGGATGCAGCAAAGTCAGTGCCTAAAGAAAAAAATATACTTATAAATACTTACACTAGAGGAGAAGAGGCTCAAATCAGTGGTATAACTTTCCACTTTAAGAAACTAGAAGAGTATGTTTATTACAAATTAAGTAAAAGAAAGAAAATAATAGTGATAAGAGCAGAAATTAATTAAATGGCAAAGGGATAACAAATTGAAAAATACATAAAATCAATAGTTGTCTCATGCAAATACTAACAAAATTATAAACCTCTAGCTATATTAGCAAAAAAAAAAATAGGAGAGAAAACACAAATTATTAATAGCAGAAGTGAAAGAGGAATTATTACTATGTAAACATAAAAAGAATATGAAATAAAAATTATAAATATTAGGTCAAGTTTCTTGAAAGATATATATTAACAAAACTAACAGAAGACTTACAAAATTACAGAGTTTGAATATCTACTAAAAAAAGTTGATTTTGTAAGGAAACCTCCCCATAAAGAAAACTTCAGGCTCGAACATTTTTATTGAGATCTCTCAAACATTTAAGGGAGAATTTATGCCAAACTTACACAATTCTCTTTCAGAAAACAGAAGTATAACTACTTTACAACTTACTTTATGATGCCATTATTGCACTGACACTATAATAAGACATATTACAAGAAAATGAAAGAAACTTCAGATCAATATTCCTCATAAACATACTTGCGCAGTACGGCCATTTTCACGATATTGATTCCTCCTAACCATGAGCATGGAATATTTTTCCTTCTGTTTGTGTCCTCTCTTATTTCCTTGAGCAGTGGTTTGTAGTTCTCCTTGAAGAGGTCCTTAGCATCCCTTTTTAGCCGTATTCCTAGTTATTTTATTCTCTTTTTATCAATTGTGAATGGGAGTTCACTCATGATTTGGCTCTCTGTTTGTCTGTTACTGGTATGTAGAAATGCTTGTGATTTTTGCACATTGATTTTGTAGCCTGAGAATTTGCTGAAGTTGCTTATCAGCTTAAGGAGATTTTAAGCTGAGACGATGGGCTCTTCTAAGTATACAATCATGTTGTCTCCAAAAATAGACAATTTGACTTCCTCTCTTCCTAATTGAATACGCTTTATTTCTTTTTCTTGCCTGATTGCCCTGGCCAGAACTTCCAATACTATGTTGAATAGGAGTGGTGAGAGAGGGCATCCTTGTCTTGTGCCAGTTTTCAAAGGGAATGCTTTCAGTTTTTGCCCGTTCAGTGTGATATTGGCTGTGGGTTTGTCATAAATAGCTTTTATTATTTTGAGATATGTTCCACTGATACCTAGTTTATTGATAGTTTTTAGCATAAAGGGCTGCTGAATTTTGTCGAAGGTCTTCTCTGCATCTATTGAGATAATCATGTGTTTTTTGCCTTTGGTTCTGTTTATGTGATGGATTACGTTTATAGATTTGCATATGTTGAACCAGCCTTGCATCCCTGGGATGAAAACCTTAGGAGAAACACCTAATATAGATGATAGGGGGATGGATGCAGCAAACCATTTTGACATGTGTATACCTTTATAACAAACCTGCAAGTTCTGTGCATGTACCTCAGAACTTAAAGTATAATTCAAAAAAAAAACATACTGCAAAAAATCCATAACAAAATATTAATGGATTAAACCCAACAATATATAAGAATTATAATATGCTATGACCAAGTATAGTTTTTTCTCAGCAATGCAAAGTTGATTTAACTTTATACTAACATCTCTACAAGCTGAAAAATCATTTGGCAAAAATTTTATGCTTAGTGAGCACAAAGTATTGTGTTGTCAATTCAGACTCATATTGATCAGAAATCTAAGCCAGTATCAAACTTAATTAATACCTTCAAGAATATGAGCAATCAAACCAGGAATAGTACCAGAACACTGAGTATAGTTTCACAGATCCTGTATTCTCTTTTCTGACATGTGATGTCAGGACTGAGTTGATGGAGTCTTTCTGGAGCATTTTATTTTTACTTAGGGGGCAAATATTTCATAGGTAAAATACGGAAATCATAAACCAAGAAAGAAAAAATAGATAAATCGGAATTTATCAAAACTGTTTAAATTCTTATCATTTAAAAGATTATTTCCTCACTGGGTAGAGATATTTTTTCTTGTGAATCATTTATTTTTTATACATTTCTGTTTTGTACTGCAGAGTTCTGAATGTGTTACAGAGCATCCTTCAGGGACAGGTGCCTCACAACAATGCCTTGGATTCTGAGTGCGTCTCATAAGCAATTCTAAGCCAGGATCATTCTGTGAAGAGTGTTACACAGCTATGGACTCTCCTTAAGCTGATATCACTAATCTATTTATGTGAAGGTCCAGTTATCACAGGATGGACATTGGGTTGAGTCTCCTGTCTTCTGAGATTTCTTCAAGTTGGCTCTACAAGGAATCAGGTAGAAAATAGATCACAGCAGAGCTGATGTTTACCTTTGTTCTCCCTAAACAATCATCCATGATAAAACAAACAAACAAAAAACAAAAAACTCTCAGGAACATGAGTAGAAGAAAATGTCTTCAGGTTGTTGAGGAATATGCATGAAAAACCTTCAGATGCCAATATACATGATGATGAAAGGCTGAATCCTTTACCTTTAAGGTCAGGAATAAAGCTAGCCTGGCCTTTCTCACCACTCCTGGTCCACGTGTCACTGGGAAATCGGTCAAGTGAAATAAAGAAAAGGCACATTGATTGGAGAAGAAAAGTAAAACTTTCTGTTTCACAGTCAATATGATAATTGCTTTTTATTTTTCAACTCTTAGCTAATCCCTACAAAAAACTCCTGGAACTAACAACTGAGTTTAACAGGGTTTCAGAATATGAATATTAATATAAAAGATGAATTGCACTTTTATGTACAAATAGTAAACAAATATAACTTGAAATAAAATATAATATTTGGAATAGCATAGGAAAAAATTAACATTTAGAGAATATTTGCAGAAATTTATATAAAAGCTTTACAAGAAAATTATAAAATATTACTGCAAAATTTAAGAAGACCAAAAAAATTACCTTTGGCCCTTAAAAATAAATCATCATGTATCTTAAACCTAAATGTAAAAGTGAAAATCTATGTAACTTCTGGAAGAAAACAGGAGACCAGCTTTTTATTTTTACTTAGAGGGAACAAACATTTCACAGGTAAAATCTGAAAAACATGAATCAAGAAAAAAAATAGAAAACTTTGACTTCATCAAAAATGTCTGAATATTTGATATTCAAGAAACATCATATAAAAACGAAAATGCAAGCCACAGAATTGGAAGACATATTCACAATACTATACTTGACAATGGATTAACAGCCAGAATGTAAAGAATTCTTACAACACAATAAGAAGACAGCAATCCAACTTAAAATTGGGCAAAGAAGGCCAGTTGCGGTGGCTCACGCCTGTAATCCCAGCACTTGGGGAAGCCAAGGCAAGCGGATCACTTGAGGTCAGGAGCTCGAGACCAGCATGGCTAGCTTGGTGAAACATTATCTCTACCAAAAACACAAAAATTAGCCAGGCCTGGTGGTGCATGCCTGTAATCCCAGCTACTCAGGAGACTGAGGCAAGAGAATCACTTGAACCTGGGAGGCAGAGGTTGCAGTGAGCTGAGATTGCTCCACTGTACTCCAGCTTGGGTTCAGACCAAGACTCTGTCTCAAAAAATAAAAAAAATAAAATAAAATAAAACGGGCAAAAGAATTGAACCAATATTCATCAGAGGAGAAAGATTCTCAACTTAATTAGTTAGCAAAGAAATGAAAGAAATCACCACATTGAGATTCCACTCACTACCTGCTGTAGCCATAGAAGGGCTAAACTTGAAAAGCCTGGCAACGCAAAGTACCAGTTGGAAACTGCCGTTCTTTGCTGTTTACAATGTCAAATGGTGAAACTACTTTGGAAACACTGTGCCAGTGTCTTCTAGAGTAACCTATACACTTTCTATAAGATGCTGCAATTTCACTGCTAGATATTTACCCACAAAAAATTTGAAAATGCTCCACCACAAAGACTTGTACGTGAAGGTTCCTAATAACTTTATTCATAATAACAAGAGTAGAAATACTGCAAATGCTCATCACCAGGTGAATGAATAAATGAATTGTGGTCCATGTACAAAATGCAATAGTAAGCCATAAGAAGAAACACATGCCTGTAATCCCAACACTTTGGGAGGCTTAGGCGAGTGGATCACTTGAGGTCAGTACTTCAAGACCACCCTGGCCAACATGATGAAAGCCCATCTCTACTAAAAATACGAAAATTAGTGGGGGGTAGTGGCTCACGCCTTAATCCCAACTACCAGGGAGCTGAGGAGGGAAAACCACTTGCACCTGAGAGGCAGAGATTACAGTGAGGCAGGATTGCACCACTGCTCTCCATGTACTCCAGCTGGGTGACAGAGGGAGACTTTGCCTCAAAGAAGAAAAACAATAAAAGAAACACACTACTGGTATAGGCAACACTATGCATAAGTCTCAAAAGCATTATTCTGTGCAATAGGAGTCAGACACAAAAGAGTAATGAAATAATTTTATTCATAGGAAATTTCCAGCTTCACAAGGCAATCTCCAATGACAGAAAGCATTAGTCCTGGGTCTTGAATGATTAGGACTTCAGTGGAATCTGTGACTTGGTAGGGTAGAGCACAGTTAAAGACTCCAGATTCACTTGTCTCAGAATATTTTTTGTGACTTTGGCTGTGTGCAATATTGCAGTTCATAAAATAAAGCTGGAAAGATAATTCTGAATGAGTTGAAAGAGGATCTTGAATTTAACAATGGCACATGTATTTATTCTTGAAGTGATTGGCATTATTGATTTTAGAAGAAGGGAAACACTTTGTGGATATTCGCAGCCAACTTTTTTATATTTACAAGTACATTATTGTATTATAACCCATGTGAGCAATCCATTTCTCATAATGTTTTTCATGTTTAACCAATAACAAATATGGTCATTGGTGTTTTTCAGAGCACCCAAATTCTACTGGTAAAACATCAGAATAAAATTATAGTAGAGTTTCCAGGGGTGTGCGTAACACAAACATTCATTGATACTAGACATAAGATGGGTCCCACACCTGATCCAGCTGGTAAGCTAAGATGAAATCAATTGCTTGAGTGAATTTTCGTTAATAATCATATTCTTTTTATATTAAAGGGTGTTAAATTAAATGACTGTCATGGCATTCTTTCCCATGAATTAATTTAAACACTAACTCAGCACATTCTATATGCCAGATACTATACTTGGCCCTGTTTTATAAGACTTGACATTAACTGCTTCATGGAAATAATGTTTGAACTTCTCAGGATATGTTACTATTCTTTTCTGAGATAAAATGTACTCTTTGGGACATGTTCAGTGTATGAAAAATACTTAAATATTCATTAATTTCCTTCTGTCTACCATGTCATAGTAGACGACTTAAACCTCAGTACGATTACGTTGAAAATTTTTTCAGACTAGGAATGTGCATTATCAAAAGAATAAAATAAACAGAGTAGGCAAAATGATCTATTTTTGGAGGTGTAGCAATGGAAAACTCTATTCTTCCCACACTTTACACCAAATATTATAAATATGATTCTCTTTCCTCTTTAAATCAGCAAGGAAGCACTCTGTCACCATGGCTGTTCTCTCTCTATTCCATTTAGACGTCATTCAATTATAAATAGTGAAGGTAAAAATACACAAAAAGAGTTGTTCAACAGTGATTTTAACTCTACATTTACGGGGAAGTATAATCACATGCACATGTAAATATAAATTTAGAAACATCTCTGCCAACGTGACCTAAATACATATTAAAGCGTTTAATTTCTACATTGTCAACATAGTAATACAGCTTATTAAAAGGTTTTAAACCTTACTGATCTTTCCTTGAAATAAATATGAAGCAAACATTATATTATTAAACTCATTAATTCCAAAAATCATACTGTCTCTATGGGCCGTTGCCCTGAAATTCTCCAGCTGTTGCCCCTGGGAAGCACATTTGCATAACAAGGTGACACTTAGGGACCCACCACAAAATGTTAGCAGTATTAGTGCAACCAGAAACATGGCAGCCATTATCTCAGGGTTGGTATATTTTCTGTTATTGTTGTTCATTCCATGTAATTTCTCCCTACAGTGTGATAGAAAAACTCAGTATTTCAGTGAACCTGATCTTCTTGCCAAATGAAATCTTTTCTTTCTAAAATGGTGTTTACTTGGTGGTTAAATTATAGGGAATTCAGTCTTTAGCAAAAAAATAAACTCTGAGAGGATGATTCAAGGTTGATGTTCTCATTGGCTTCTTTGCAATTTCTGAGAAGACCTCCTCACCCACTGAGGCACAGCATACAAATGAGTGCCCAGTGAGGGCAGTCAAGAACCCCACAGCTGAAGAATGGCAGGATGAGCTTCTTATTCCCTAGGTAGGGTATCCCCTTCTTTCTCAATGGCGTTCATCAAAACACTGCCTTCTCTAAATTGTGGCTTATACTTGACCCATCTCTCCTGGTCAGGGCTCACCATCTGGTGTAGCTCATCTATCTTTTTGTATTGCCTTTAGCTCCTTCTTCCTTTAGTCTATTTTCCTCTCTGTGGTTATTTTCTACTTAAAACATCATTTTCATTTCTCACTTTTCTGCTAAAATAACTGACGTCAAGTACCAAATGGTCTATAATGTTAGATCTGGCCAATGTAAACCACCCAAAACCCCAGGCTTACTAAATCAGTTCTTAGAAATCACTCCAATTCATCTCCTTCTGGGCCAAAGTGCTTCCTCAAACCATTTAAATCTATTTTTAGTTCCACAATAAGCTTTCTCATTTAGTTTATGTTACTAAATCATATTTGATATTTTAAGAATGTATTAATGTTTTATGTCACACAGTTCACATTTCTACTAAATAATCAGTAAGTCATTGTCAAGAAATATTGCCTGAATAAGTGATCTGATCCTCTGGTTTTTGAATCTAAGTTTTATTGCCTATCAAATAGATTTGCTTGCTTTTGAGTAAGTCAGGCAGTCACCCAAATGGGCTTCAGTGTTTAGACATGTAAACGTGAGAACTCAGTGCATGCCCTATTGTATCTGGTAATTTTAAAAAGTGCTAAAATATAAGACACACTCTGGTAAAGTCACATAGTACTTATTTATACTCCATTATCAGTCATCTAAGAAAGTATCTGTGATATCCAAATCAAGCAATATAGGAAAATATTGCTCATGACTGCTCGTTTATGGATAATTTTTGTTGTTCTCCATGCCAAACTTTGTAAGACAAAATGTTATTATATATATAATATATGACATATCATATATATAGAGAGAGATACGATATATATGATATATATCAGATGATTGGCTCTGGATCTGCCAACCTTTGTAAATAACTTTATCAAACATAGTTCAACACAAGAATCTGACACACTGGATATTCTTCATGGAAATAAAATAAAACAAAAAGCGTTTTAAAACATAATTCAGGCAGACTTGAGCAATTGAAATGAAAAAGGTATCAGTTGAATGACTGCTTTTGCAAGGGTGCTCAATCTTTTGGCTTCTCTGGGCCACACTGGAAAAACAATTGTCTTGGGCCACACAAGAGATGATCTAAGGACAATTATCCTCATTTTAAAGATCTAGGGACATAAAGGAATCATAAAATTCGGAGTTGGAAAGCAGTTGAGCAAACCAAAAACCATTCTAAGTTCAGTGTTTTTTTCAGATTAACGCATTTCTGATAGTGTTGTCATTGCATATCCATTTCTCCATTTGTGTAACACCAGTTTATGTCAGAACAAACAAGAACTATGAAAAGTAAGAATGGTGTGATCATTAAGTTTCATTAAAAGAGCACAGTTATGGTTTTTGGAGTTCACCCGGTATCCTCCTCCTATTCCTCACTCTGGTGACAATCTTCAGCTTCTGGGCCACAGGGCTGGCTAGCTACATGCAGAAAACTGAGACTGGACCCCTTCCTTCCACCTGATACAGAAATTAACTCAAGATGGATTAAAGACTTAAATGTAAAACCCTAAACCATAAGAACCCTAGAAGAAAACCTAGGCAATACCATTCAGGACATAGACATGGGCAAAGACTTTATGACAAAAATGCCAAAAGCAATTGTAATGAAAGTGAACATTGACAAATGGGATTTAATTAAACATAAGAGTTTCTGCACAGCAAAAGAAACTATCATCAGAGTGAACAAGCAACCTACAGAATAGGAGAAAATAGACCATTTGGCAAAGGTCTAATACCCAGAATCTACAAGGAACTTAAATTTTAAAAAGCTCAACATTACTGATCATTAGAGAAGTGCAAATAAAAATCACACTGAGATACCATCTCATGGCAGCCAGAACGGTGATTATTAAAAAGTCAAGAAACAGTAGATGCTGGTAAGGATGTGGAGAAATAGGAACACTTTTACACTGTTGGTGGGAATATAAACTAGTTCAACCATTGTGGAAGACAAGACAGTGTGGTGATTCCTCAAGGATCTAGAACCAGAGATAACATTTGATCCAGTAACCTCATTACTGGGTCAATTTTATATACCCAAAAGGATATAAATCATTCTACTACAAAGAGACATGAACACATATGTTTATTGCAGCATTGTTTACAATAGCAAAGACATGGGACCAACATAAATACCCATCAATGATAGACTGGATAAAGAAAATGCAGTACATATACAGCATGGAATACTATGAAGCCATAAAAAAGAACAAGTTCATGTCCTTTGCAGGGACATGGATGAAGCTGGAAGCCATCACCCTTAGGAAACTAATACAGGAACAAAAAACCAAAACACCAGACGTTCTTACTCAGAAGTGGGAGTTGAACAATGAGAACACGTGGACACAGGGAGGGGAACAACACAAACTGGGGTCAGTGGGGGCTAGGGAGAGAGAAGAAGGAGAGCATTAGGACAAATAGCTAATGCACGCAGGGCTTAAAGCCTAGATGACAGGCTGATAGGTGCAGCAAACCACCATGGCACACATATACCTATGTAACAAACCTACACATTCTGTACTTGTCTCCTGGAACTTAAAGTAACATTAAAAAAGAAAAGAACATAAGGTGTTTGATTTTCTGTTCTTATGCCAGATATAGGTGAAGGGGAGGAAGGCAGCAAATCACGCTACCACGTGTGTACCTATGCAACAATCTTGCATGTTCTTCACATGTACCCCAAAACCTAAAATGCAATTAAAAAAAAAAAAAGAAAAGATAGAGAAGGAAAAAAAAGAACTACCAGAGATTGGGTAATTTATAAAGAAAAGAGGTTTAACTGACTTACAGTTCCACAGGCTGTATAAGAGGCATGGCTGGAGAGGCCATGTAAGTCAGGAAACTTACAATCATGGAGGAAGGATGAAGGAGAAGAAATCACATCTTGACATGGTGGCAGGAGAGAGACAGAGCAAAGGGGGAAGCGCCACACACTTTCAAGCAAGCAGATCTCCTGAGAAGTCACTCACTACTATGAGAACAGCAAGGGAAAAATCTACCCAATGATCCAATCACTTCCCACCCGGTCCCTCCTGCAACATTGGGGATTACAATTTCACATGAGATTTGGGTGGGGACACAGTGTCAAACAGTATCAGGTTCTGTAGAGTGGTCTATAATGCTATGTCATTTCACAAGTGTCAGCATTCTGTACGGCATTATTAGAAAATGACACTCATGAAAGGATTCCTTTTTTTGAGACTGAATAGTAAGTATCCCATTGTGTCTATATGCCACACTTCCTTTTTATTCATTCATTGATGGACACTTAGGTTGATTCAGTATCTTGGCTGTTGTGAGTAATGGTTCAATGAACATGGGAGTGTAGATATTTCTTTGACATATTGATTTGTTTTCTTTGAATATATACCCAAAAGTGGGAATGCTGAATCATATGGGAGTTTTATGCTTTTAATTTCTTAAGGGACTCCTATACTGTTTCCAATACTGGCTGAGATAATTTACATTCCAACCAATAGGGCACAAAGGTTTCCTTTTCTCCACTTTCTTGCCAGCACTTGTTATCTTCCATCTTTTTGGTAATAGCCATTCTAACAGCCATTCTAACAGGCATGAGTCATCTGCAGCAACATGATGAGCCTTGAGGACATTAAGTTAAATGAAATAAGTCAGGCGCAGAATACAAATACTGCATGATGTCACTTATATGTGTTATCTAAGACAATCAAATTCACACAAGCAGAGAGTACATGGTGTATACCTGAGGCTGGGGGTAATGAAGAGCTGGAGTAAGGGGATATTGATCAGATAGTATAAAATCTTAGTAGGATAGGAGAAGTAAGTTCAGAAGATCAATCGTATCACAAGGTGACTAGCGTTAATAACAATGTGTGATACACTTGAAAATTGCTGCTAAGAGAGTAGATTTTATGTGTTTTCATCACAAAATAAAAGTATGTACAAATAATGCACACTAGTTCCCTTGATTTAGACAATTTCGTAAAGTATACATGTGCTAAAGCATCACGTCACATATCACAAATACTCAATTTTTATTTGCTGATTAAAAATTTAAAAAAGTATTTTAAAAAAGCAAGCTCAGTATTTTTTTCTAGACAAATTGGTTGCAAAAGTCTTTCCATGAAGCCATAGTGTGGGTTGAGGGAGAGGTCCCAATGTAGCAGAAGCATGCAGTAAGTCTGGAAATAGATAAGAAACCAGGATGACTCAAGTTTACTCATCTATTTCAGTTCTGAAAGTTTGCATAAATATCCACACCGAAGTCAAACCATTATTTATTTAGCCCTCCCATCTTCATGATATCAGGTTGATTTTGTCTGAGGGAGCTGAGGACTTATTCTGAGACTTGTAGATAATATTGTCCTCTTTGGGATTAGGGAAGTTATTTCAATAGCAATATTGTGAGTGTCTTTTAGGACCTCCAGAGGACGAATACCACAGTGCTTCTGCGGGCACTGCTTTTCCACTCACAGATGTACTTCTCACCAGCTTTGTGAAAGAAATGCTGCCTGTATCCTCTCTGGGCCATAGTTATTAGATGCATTCATGGAATCTCACCTATTTCCTGAAGGCTTTGTGTTTATTACTCCACAATAAAGCAAGGATATCTGACGTGTCAGCCTCAAAATATGTGTCACCTTAGAGTCCAGAATTCAACCAACAACTGAGAACAAGCTGAGAAGATGCCCAGATGTTTGAACTTGCATATTAAAACTCTTATCTCTAATAAAAACATCCTTGTTTATAAATTGGCCTAATCTGAAATCATATTTCTTAAAATCATATTTCTTGTTCACTAGCATAAAACATTTGTAGCCCACTGGCATACATATTCCCCAGGTTCCTGTGTGTGTGTGTGTGTGTGTCCATTTTATAAACAAATAAACATTGGTATTGATATAACGTAATATTTTATGATAGAGGGAGGAAGAGTTTTGGTGTTAACTTTCTTCCTTTCTTGGTCAGAAGTTGTGTATATGTGCTAGGGTCATGCTGAGATTTGACAGTATTTGCAAATATGGGAAGAAAAGAGAGAAGAAAAGGGTATTGCAAAAATAGAATTGTTATAGTTTTTATGATAATTATCCTAGGTGAGGTCCTTAATGAAGCCTCTCAGTAATATAAGAGAGGCTTCATTAGACAGAGAAAGAGAGCTGGCTTCTGCTAGCACGGGATAATCATTGAGAGTAGATGTTAAGGGTACTTGGAATTGTCTAAACCTATTGAATTCAGCCTCTACAATTTTCAGTTTCCCACCTGTTTTTATTCAATGCCTAGAGTTGCATACACATGGCATAATGATGCTGTAAAATCAACCTCTCTTGTCATGCGGCACCCAACTCACTCACTACGTTTGTGGAATGAGTGTTGGACAAGTTGATCTCTAAACTCCACAAACACACTATTATATATGCAAAAAATAAAGCATAAAGGCTCAAAACCATATGACACTTAAACAAAAATCTACTCCTTGGAAGTCTTTGTTTAGGTAAGAGCATTTCATTTACCTGTTTTGAAAGTATTTATTTACCACTTATCGCTTATAATGAAATGTATGTAATATGCTATTTTATCCATTATTTTTAGAGGCCTGTGGAACTATATCTATTGTATCTCAGAATACTAGAAAAACATAGAGCAGCAAAATAATTTTAGCAAAAAATAATTCAATTTGAAGCAGATGAATAAAACATGGAAGTGTCACATAGATGCAAATCACCAAGTGCAGCTGATGCAGCCTTCAATTGATCATATTTATCAAGAGTGCTCAGAGAAGGTAAAGTGGGATCTAAAATTAATATTTACTCAACAGCTTTGCTTTATATTTTTGCAAGTTCCCTTATGTCAAAATGCCATGTTAAAGAAATGCATTTTCTATTACATTTCAGAAATCACCATACAAATGTTCGTCTTTTATTGAAATATGAATTGTTTTAGTATGCTTCTGAAGCTTAGATAAAATTGCTTTAAAGTATTGGAAAATATAATTTTAACATTATTGTACAATACTTAAAAATAAAATCTTCTGTCACCCCCTTCACTTACCTCCCTTCCTCACTCCATGGCCTTACGAGACATTCTGCTCCATGCGATGAATTAATTTTCTGTAGCAGAAATATCATTTATCTACAGGAGAATCTCTTGCTTATTTCAAATGTAGCATTAAGAAACTCAGTATTAAATAATGAGTTGCAAGCTTAGAATCTGACGACAAACTGGAGTCCAGATTTATAAAGAATAATCACTATATTTAGAAAGTCAAATTTCAGCAAAATCAAGGAATATTATTTAGTTAAAAGATACAGTGCTCCCAGAGACAGGATATAAACAACAAATCTTTCTTAATAAAGACCCCACATGCTATGCAATAATTAATATAATTTAGACTCCTAAAAAATGTATAGAGATATTTTGAGGATTTAAAAGATGTATTTAACTAAGAGTATTATTGTAATTAAAGGTTGGCACTTTATGTAATGAAAATATTCTAGCTTAAAATAGATTTGAGAATTAAAATTTAAAAAGTAAAGTTCCCCACCTCTCTCCTTTTGTGTTCTGCCATGATTAACCAACATTTCCTTTCGTAACATCACATGAAGACTATTTGACTTAGAACAGTTTTACCTCATTATTCCTCAATATATTCATTATTTGAAAATAGCATTTTTACATGTTTCTTAAGACATCTTCCATTCGATAATGCCTGATGGTTTGACCATATAAATCAAATATTTCACAATTATATTTTGGTAATAAAAATGTAGAAGAAAATCAAGAATAGCATTCCTGTGTTAGAAGGAGGTTAATGTTTGCTAAATCAGTACTATTTTTCTTTTGGAGAAAATATACTGCTGTCTACATTTGGCTAAAAATTAAAATATCAAAACTATAAAATAGAACATCACCATGAACTTAAAAAGTTATTAGTAAATTTCAGGTGACAATAGTAAATATTTATGATAAAAATTACAAAGAAAGTTATTGGTAAGAAGGTCTAACAGTAAATGGTTAACCAGATGCACTTCAGGAAGTTGTATGAAATTAATTTGATGGGTCTATTTTATTGATAAAATAAAAAATAGACCCTTTGGGAAATACAAGGCTAGCATGCCAACAAAATACAGTGTGATGTTTCCTAAAGTGTTCTGACTTTCTTCTGTGAAGGAATCTGCATGTGTTGATATACCTGCATGTGTGGTACAGCAGTATGTCTGGTATACCTGCATGTATGCAGTTAAGCTGCATGTGTGGTACAGCAGCATGTCTGCTATACCTGCATGCGTGCAGCTAAGCTGCATGTGTGATATAGCTGCATGTGTGGCACAGCTGCATGTGTGGTGTAGCTGTTGTCACCTCAGGAGTTTGTGTCTGTTCATGTTACAAAGCTGAAGAAGCAAGATGTAAATAGACAAAGCACCATGTTAAAAATAAAAGTCAGCACATTTGAAAAATAAATATATAAAATGAGCTCAAAATGTTCTTAATCCTAAATGAACAAATTCCAACATCACAGACTTATCTTCTTGGCTTAATTTTTCTTAATTAAAACACCTGCACCACATAAGGTCTGTCATGCCCGTTTAAAGATAATCGTATTATTTTCTGACAAAAAATATACAGAATATATTGAGTACTTAATATGTGCTAAATGCTGTTTTAAGCATTTTATATTGTACTATCTCATTTAATCCTCTCTCTGTCTCTCTCAGAATTAGACAACATCATCTTCATGTTACAGAATAGGAAATATTGTTTGGAGATATTACATTTTTTGTTCTAAATTCACAGAGTAAGTAGTAAGCCTGGAAGTCAAATTTTATGGTCTCTGACTTCAGATCTTCAGATTCCATTTTTTTTAGCATTATATTATGATCTCTTTTTCCTAAATGACTCCATTAATCTCACAATACTGCAAGAGTAAAATAGTCAGTGCACTCTTTTAGCTTATTTTGTGGTACCACAGCAAAATTCCTGACACTGGGTAATTTATAATGAACAGAAATCCTTGGACTCCCTATTGTGGAGCCTGGAAAGTCCAAAAGGAAGTTGCCAGCATCTGGCAAGGGTAAGAGACAGCAAGAAGGCCAGCCTCACGCTTTTATAACTGCACGAATTCCACACACAGGGCCTGATGGTTTAGTCACCTCGGAAAGGTTCCACCTCTTAATATCATCGCAATGGCAATCTGATGTCAGCCTGAGTTTTGGAGGGAACAAACATTCAAACCACAGTACACACATTTTTATTTTACTTTTTAATTGCAGTAAAATACACATAACATGACAGCTCCCCAGTCCAAGCCCTAGCAATGGGGGAGAGGAATTTTCAAGATGACGGCAGCCTTGCAGCAGAGTCTGCCAGTATCTTCACTGGAGATCTGGAGCCGGGAATGCATGGCCATGCCCCATCAAATTCCTGACCTACAGAACATGTCAAAGAGATACATTATTTCTGTGGCAAGTGTGGTGTAGCTGCATGTATGATATAGCTGCATGTGTGGTACAGCTGTATGTCTGGTATAGCTGCATGTTTGCAGTTTAGCTGCATGTATGGTACAGCTTTCCACCTTCATGGAATGTGACTAACAGCCAAGGAGCAGCAAAATCAAAATAAATAATCTCATCCCCAGCCTCAGCATCCTCAGAAATTCCCTCAATACTTCCTTTCTGTGGTTTGGTAGCATGAAACACAGTCACATCATTTAAAGTCACATAAGTTTAAAGTGATTTGTTACATAGCACCAGATACCTGTAAAATTCTATCACATTTGTTTTTCAGTCTCTGTAACAATCATGTGAGATGGTCTAAGGACTATCCTCATTTTAAAGATTTAGAGATTTAGAAGAATGATACAATTCTGAGTTGGAAAGTAGCTGAGCAAACTAAAAACCATCCTAAGTTCAGCGTTGTTTTCACATCACCAAATTTCTGATAGTGTTGTTGCCATTGCTAGTGCACATCTACTTCTCCATTTGTGCAACACCAGGAGTTTATGACAGACAAACAAGAGCTATTGGAAGTTATCAACGGTGTGGAAGGCCAAGGCAGGTGAATCACGAGGTCAGGAGTTTGAGACTAGCCTGACCAACATGATGAAACCCCCATCTCTACTAAAAATACAGAAAATTAGCTGGGTGTTGGTGTGTGCACCTGTAATCTCAGCTACTGAGGAGACTGAGGCAGGGGGAATCTCTTGAACCCAGGAGGCAGAGTTTGCAGTGGGCCCAGATCGTGCCACTACACTCCAGTCTGGGCTACAGAGCAAGACTAGCAAAACAAAGAAAGAAAGAAAGAGCACAGTGATGGTTGCTCGAGTTCAGCCAGTATCCTCCTCGTATTCCTCACTCTGGTAACAATCTTCAGCTTCTTAGCCACAGGGCTGAATGTATAATCTAGACTGTAGCATCCTTCAGTAGACAAACATGGTCTAAGGCTAAGCCTCACTGGAGGTCTTCTAGAGAGTTTTCCAAACTAGAACCAGTGGAGTAGATCTATTTCATCTTCACTTGTGAGGCTAGAAGGTGAGAAACCACAGTGTCTGTGGCAGTGCTCACTGCCATGCAGTCTTCCACTCTCATGGAGCATGACCGACAGGCCAGGGACAGAAAACTCTAGATAAATCATCTCACCCCCACGTTCAGATCCTCAGAAATGTCCTCAATACTTCCTTTCTGCGGTTGGTGGCATGAACAAAAAAACCTCCCCTTTGATAGCGTAATCATTGCTTTTACTTCTAACCAAGATTCTGGAATAAAACAAATAGCTTCTGTATGTGGAAATATTCCCACAAATCAGTTATGGCGAGAAATGCTTCCATAAATGAAACATCTTTGAACCCTGATGACAACTATGCAAAGAAAGTTTTATTGTTATCTATTAATAGTAACAACAATGGAAAAATAAATATTGCTATATATTTATTTACATATGTTATTGTTATATATTGTTATACATTCAGGTGCATGTGACCAAAAAGGATGGATTAAGAAACTTTCCACACCGTTGATAATCAGCTGAGCCAGGCTGTAAACACAGATATCTCTGATCTCGATACCCACGACATGAGTGTAATAACAGCAATCCCAGCTGAATCTGAGACAGATCCACACACTTAAAATACTGAAGTAAAAGAGATGAACTAAATACTAAGCTTTAAAGAATGCTTCGTGTCCACATGCAAGTTTTTAAAGATCTGTTGGAGACATCGGTCATGCTTCATGTTCACCAAACACGTAAACTCTACAGAATGTCCAAAGAAATTGCTCCTACAACTTACCAACCCCAGCATGCAAAGCCATAATAACACTAGGAAACAGTTTGGTGCTCCGGAAGCCCTGTGTGACCCAAGGCAAAAAGAAAACAGTGAAAATGAAATTGCTGAAGTTCACATGCATTAACGAAATTGGGTATTTTTACCACACTCCTCTGTCTTCCAAAATATTTTTAGTTTTGTTATATTTTATTATGTTTATACTTTCTTGAAAAGTTTTACGACCACAGCTCTGCATCCAAATGAATGAAATTGCCATATTTTCCCTTGTTTTATTTCTTTTATTTTTTTCAAATATCTACAATGTTTATATATTACTAAACCCTCATTTCAGAAAATGTTGGTCAAAAACCAGAATATTGATTGTCAGGCAATAGTAGTAAGTTTCTGAAATAAAGCAGCATGATGCTGAAGTGGTCATTAAGAAAATGACGCAGATTTGTCACAGTTCTTTCAGAAAATGGTCTCTTCCAGTTTTATTACCCATTTTTAGAGAAATAAAATAAACGTAATCACCAAATTTTACCAAATGGGAACACACTCTTTTTGAGGTTGGAATTGGCTTCACCTTTACTCTCTCCCAGCCTGTAGATTTTCTTTTCCTTTTCATTTTTTTCATTATTCACAAACAAGATACGCCAAAATTTTGTTATTACTTATTATTATTGCATTTGAAAAAGGTAACTGTTTAAAAAGTGCTGGAAAAGGCTTTCAAAGGCCTTCAAGCATTTTGCAAAACCTCTGCTTCCTTAATTTAGAAATCCGTATTTTAAGGAAAATTTTATGTTTCTGTTTGATTTACATTTAAAACATTAACCAGCACTTTTGTAGGACCTGCTTGATATATTGAGCTGTGTATTTATTTTCATTGCAAGATTGATTCATCTTTAAGCATTATTTGCTGACCCAAAGGAACAGGAAAGAACACTATGGCTTTTGTCACAGATGCCAAGCCTGAACATTTTGAATTTGTTATAAACTATTCCAACTCTGCTTTAAACCTTAATAGACTTATAAACACCAAGGGAAGGCAGGAGATCTAGCATAATAACTTTAGAAAAATAAAAAGTATTTTAACTGCAAGGAGTTTCTACTGTTTAAAACTTTACATTAGCAGGAAGCTGTCCATATAAGTCACAATCTTTATTTAGCCAAGGTTACAACTGAAAGTAATTCAAAAAGCGACTTTTGAAGTCACTTACGGAGCATGAAGTAATCTACGTCTCCACACCTACTCAACATGCACAACTGTCACTGCTAGGCTGATAAAATATTCTTATTATACCAAACAGTATACAAACAGGAACGCTAATACAAATGTTTTCTCAACCCTCGTCTCTAGCCAATCATGCATCCTTTAAAACTTGAAAAACATTTTTCTGTTATTTTTTCGTAAGATGAACAGAATATATTTCAGCTCAGGTAAAAGTGTAAGTGGAGGTCTCTAAATCTCAAAACAAAACACAACAAAACAAAATAAAACAAATTCTAACCAGGCAAACAAAACATGATTTAAAAAAAAAGCTTTTCTGTCTCCTGAGCAATTCTGATTCATCTGTGCACCCAGCAGATGTAAATCCATGAGTAGATTCTGACATTGACCTTGACTCTGAGCATCTGTGAATTAATTCTAAGAAAAGTAAGTTATATTAACATACATAAAAACTACTCTGAAATTCAAATATTCTACATCTATTATTTAGAATATCGATATTCTAAATAATAGTGAAAAAAATAAATTGCAAGAAGATTGTGTGGACCCTCTGAAAGCTAAGACAGTAGGTGAAGGGTAAATGCATGCCTGTGCAGGCCTGGGGGAAGTAAGCAGAGTGGCTGGGAGGTGGCACCAAGCACGATGCTCAGTCCAAGTTCCCCACAGCCACCCCTGAAGCCTGGTCCTGGCCCATCTAATACTAGTGCACACAACTAGTTAAGGGCTAGTGGAACCTGGTAGTTAACAGTCAGATTTTGCCAGAACCCCATTTTCTTATCTCAAATTCAATGTATTGTCCACTACCTACTTCATTCCAAGTTTTGAAAAGGAATGTCGCTGTGTTGAAATTACTTTCAGCTTGTCAGATAGAAAGCCTTCCATAAGTGCTTGAACCTCTAAGCAGCTTAATCCCTGGCAGAATTAAGATGATCTGCACTTTATTTTTCTAGCATGAAGTTAGCAAAATGCTTTCTGGAAAAAAAAATCTGGAAATTTTTCTATTAAAAAGTTTTTAATAGAAAATATGAAAGATTCTGTCAAAAATTATGTGATACCCTGAGAGGCAAGAGCAATAGTGAAGCTATCAGTGATCCAGTTATTAGTGTTATCAGAGATTTAAAAATAATCATGATCAAAATGTTCCAGGAAATCATGAAGAATTCCACTAGACCTCTGAGATTATTAAAGAGAAAGAAATGTGTATTCAAAAACTAAAGCATATCATGAATTGAAAGTAAAAATATGCATATGGATCTATCAGCATATTTGACTATCCTGAATAGAGTTAGTAGAAAATGTCCAAATCAAGTATAGAAAGACAATAAAAAAGGGGAGGAAGAAATACAGGGGGAAGAAGACTAAAGATACATAAGGCTCTGTGAAAAAGTCTAATATTTTGTAATATTGGAATGTTAGAATATAACAGAATGAAGCAGAAACAATATTTAAAAAGTCTTTGCCTGCAAAGAAACAGTAGGACCTATGTTTAACTCTCTGCAGAATGAAGAAAGCGTACAAAGGAATGACAAATGTAAAGTTCTGAAAGAAAGTAACTGATGATCTGGAATTCTACATCTGGTAAAAATATTCTTCAAAAATGAAGACAAAAACATTTCCAGAAAAAGAAAAATGAAAGATTTCATTGTGAATAAACCCATGCTAACATAAACACAACAAGGAGATTTTTACTTAGAAGTATCTTTCTTAATAAAGGTATAAAAATGCATGGTAGAGGGCCAGGTGTGTTGGCTCATGCCTGTAATCCCAGCACTTTGGTAGGCTGAAGTGGGCAGATCATGAGGTCACGAGTTCGAGAACAGCCTGACCAACATAATGAAACCCCATCTCTACTAAAAATACAAAAATTAGCCAGGTGTGGTGGCACGGGCCTGTAATTCCAGCTACTTAGGAGGCTGAGGCAGGAGAACCCAGGAGGCAGAGGTTGCAGTGAGCACAGAATGCACTACTGCACTCCAGCCTGGGCAACAGAGTGAGACTCTGCCTCAAAAAAAGAAAAATGCTTGATAGAATTAGGGGTAATTCAAATATGTCAGCAATTATATTAACTATAAATGTATTAAATACTTCAAAAAGACAATGATTGATAGACTATATGAAAATAAAAACTTTATGCTGCTTTTAGGACACAAATTAAATATTATGACCTCAACAGATTGCAGATAAGAAAGTGGAAAGATCATGTCAGATACTAATCATTAAAAGGAGCTATAATTAAGGTAATAGTTGAGTAGACTCTAAGGCAGGAAGAAATTCCTAATGATGAAAAGATATTCCATAAGAAATATATAATAAATTTAAATTTATATGTAACTAATGATATAGATTCAAAATATATAAAGCAAAATTTAAATAACTAATATAGATGTAAATATATTCACAAGTCAAAGAATATATCATACTGTCTTAGGAGCTAATTTAATAAGTATTCAAAATAATCATTAAGAATATAGAAAATGTAAATGACATGATTTGTAAAATTGATCCAGTTGACATGCAGAGAACACTGCAAACAGAAGTCTTATTAGTAATTACATCATTAATTAGTATTAATAATTAATTACATCATTAATTATTAATAATAATTTAATAATCATTGAGCCATCAAACTATTAAAAAACATAGACACTAATCTTCATACTCCCAGTTTCAGCAATTAATTACTATATTTGACACCAGAAGTACTAACAACAAAAGAAAATTAATAAATTGGACTTTATAAAAATTAAAGATATTTATGTTTAAAGGCACTATCAAGAAATTAAAAACATCCCTATAGAAAGGGTGAAAATATTTACAAATCATGTATCTGATAATTGAATTGTATTCAGGACATACAAAGGCCATATACAACTCAGTATAAAAATGAGTAAGCAATTTGATAGGCATTTCTCCAAAACATGAATCTGCTAATAAGCATGTGAAAAGATGCTTGACATCTTCAGTCATCAGAGCAATGCAAATCAAGAGCACCATGACATACCACCGCACATGATCTAGCAAGACTGTAATAAAAACCACAGACCAAAACCAAGTGTTAGTCTGGGTGTGAGGAAGCTGAAATCCTCATGCACTGCTAAATGGTGCACTTAGAAAAACACTATGGTAGTTCCTCAAAATGCTTAACAGAGAGTTACTATATTACCTACCCAGCAGTTCCACTGCTAGTTCAAGAAATATGCAAACATATGTCCACACAAATACTTGCACGCAACTAGTGTTAGTATCATTATTCATGAAATCAAGAAGCGAAAACAACCCAAATATCTATCTACTCATAAGTGAATAAACAAAATATGGTAAATCTATACAATAGAGTGTTACTTGACAATGAAAAGGAATTAAGCACTGATGCATGCTACAGCCTGCATGAACTTTGAAAACATTATGCTAAATGAAAGAAGCCAGACCTAAAACCCCACATGTTATATGATTCCATTTATATGAAATATCTAAAGTAGGCAAATCTTCAAGGATAATTACTTGATTAATGGTTAGCTAGTTTTGCTGGGGGAACAAATGGAAAGTGATTGCCAGAGGTTTTAAAGCCAATGAAATTGTTTTAAATGATATTATTTTAATGGTTACATGACTGTCTATATTAAACTATTCTATTGTAACTGTAAATATGCTAATCTCAAAATATGTAAATTATATCTCAATGTAATTGTTTTTTAAAAGAAAAGTAAAAACCCATGTAATAATGTACCTTCAAAATATGTGAGATTAAAAGGGACAGATAAAAAGGAGAAATAGGAAAATCTATCATGCCAGAGGTTTTTATTCACTCTCTCATTAATTGATAGAATGTATGTAGAAAAAAACATTTAGATGTAGTGGGTTTGAAACAACACAATTAATCGTCTTGGTACAATAAATATATACTACATGTCTAATGATTGGGAGGTGAATGTTCTTCAGAAGCACACAAAGGACTTTTACAAAAAGGGGCTACTTATCAAGGTATAAATCGACATTTTAAAGTCACTATTATTCAGTGCACACTCTCTGCTTTCAAATATCTGTTTCTAAAACAAATAATCTGATTTTTTAGTGTATATAGAACTCCAATGGATGGCTTTTTGAAACACATTTTTTGGATGCAGCCAAATTTCTGCCTTAGAAAGTGTAAGGTGAGGCCCATATTTGCATTTCTAGTAAGTTCTCAGATGATGCTTATGTTGCTAATCTAGGAGGCAGGTTTTAAGAAACATAACTCTTAAATACACGCTCACAAATTTAAAAACACGCTTCCAAATCTTATATGTGAAGGAACTGAAATAAAAAATACTTTAAAATACATAATAATAAAAAGACTACACACCAAAAAAGTGGAATACAACTAAGGAGTGTCTTAAGTGTATATTTAAAGCAAACATACTTATATTGGAAAATAAGAATGGCTAAAAATTAATGAGTCAGGCATCCAGTACAGGAAGTAAGCAAAATATCCACAGAATAAACTCAAAGATGCAGGGGAAAGGAAGTAATAAGCATGAAGGCAGAGATTCATAAAATAGAAAACAAAGGAATAATTGAGCTCATTCATAGTGCCAGATTATTTGTTTTTGAAAGTGTAATAAGATGGACAAACCTTTGGCAATGATGGTCAAAGGAAAAATAAAGAGAAAATGTTCAAATGTCACTGCATGTAATAAAGACTAAAATGATAACAGACTATTATGAAAAAATGTGCCGTGCATTTTAAAACCTAGAAAACAGGACAATTTTCTTGAAATGTATAAATCTCAAGACTGATTCAAGTATTAGAAGATAATGCATAATAAAAAACTTTTAGAAAACTACAAGAAGAGCACTTCAATAATCTGATGATGGAATTACAGGAAACATATGAAATAATAAAGCTTAAAACAAAATTGTTAATATAGTCAGAAACAATACCAGTTTCCCAGTTTCACCATACCTGTTAAAAAAAAATACCAAAAAAAAATCATTTGTAAAAAATAAAGAAAATAAATTCTAAAGTGTATCATTGGGTTCCTAGAAATAAATAGTATAAAGCAAAAAAAAAAAGTGTGTGTGTGTGTGTATATATGTATATATATATATGTGTGTGTGTGTGTGTGTGTGTGTGTGTGTGAGTGTGTGTGTCTTCAAGTAAGGAAAGGGAAAAGAAAAATATATAAAATGTGTGAGAATTAAAAAGGGAAAAAAGAAAACGGTCATTAGTCACACATAATATGATTGTTTAGGTAGCAGTTCCAAAAACCTCTACAGACAAATCTCTAGAATTAATATTGGAAATTATGCTACGTTACACACTATAAGATATCATACTTAAAGGTAATAGGATTTTTACACTGAAATAGCAAACGTATCACAAGCTTGTAATTTATAATAGAAAAATATATTTGTAACTAATAATATATTTTTAAAACACATGTGTAAATTTACTCTGGAGAAACATGAAGCTTTATTTTGAACACATTAAAGGAAATCCATATAAAGTTATAGGTAAAACATGCATATGCATAAAGAGCCATAATACGGGAGAGATACCAGTTTTTCCCAAATTGATCTGTGTATTCAACTGCATTCCACAAATACTCTGTTTTTCATTTGTTTTTTTTTTTGAAGGGGGTTTGTTTTTGATGGTATCAAGTAAGCTGATTCTAAAACAAAGCTACAGAAGTTAACAATAGGCAAAATATTTCTCTGGATTTCAAACTCCTTATCCTAGAGTTCAGGAGTTCATATCTTACAAACCCAAATTATCATTTTTTTTTCCTTGGGGAATACTGGGCAGCTTTCTACTTTCTCTGTATTCTTTCTCAATGACCTTCACAACATTCATTATGTAATCTTTTGTATAATGGCTGTTTTTGCATCTTTCTTGCCATATCTACTTGATTATGAATGCTTCATGATAAAAGATCACATGTAATTATCTCTGAATCTTTTATAGAAGACTTGCCCTCATGCACCTGTGTTCAGGAAATGCCTATTGCGTGCTTGGCCTTGTTCTGAGTCCTAGGGACACAAAAGTCTACAAGACATGCAAAGCTTCTCTCTTGTGAACTTATATTCTAGAGATGCTATCTACGTAAACATTTAATGAATAAAGGGATACAGACTTAAACGCCAAGGAGTAAAAATTATTTTGCTCTAGAAGATATCAGACTAGTAAATGTAGTAAAACTTATAAAACTTGTGCTTCCTAAAAATATTAACATTAAATATAATTAGAATAATAGAACGTAAAGCAGAAATTAGCCAGCTATCATCTAATCAGGTAACTTCCATTTTCAGATGACGAAACAAAGGCTCAGAGAGTTCAAGAGGATTTGTTTTGTTTTAGGGCATTTGACTCTGGATATTTTTTCATTTGGACTAAAATCTATTTTTTGGAGGAGTGAACTTAAATGAACTCCTCCAATACCCATTTGATGGGGTATTTTTTCACTTGAACTAAAATGTATTTATTGGAGGAATGAACTTAAATGATCAATACAGTCAGGTAATCAAATCTTGCATGAAGCGTTGAATTTCATTATCAGTGTCTGCAGTATGGTTGATCTTATTCTTATGTGAGGCTGCAGGGTCACTCGTGTGCCTGACTGAGAGAAGACCATCAAATGTGCTCATCAAGGGCTGCTAACAAAAGGCTTTTCCTTTATGTTGGAGCAGTTATACCAGAAAAACAAAAATGCTACAATCTCCTTGAAGTAAGTCAAGAAACAGAAAAAGTGAGGTTTTTCACTAAGCTATATCTAGCCAGGCACAGCCATGTGCACCTGTAGTCCTAGCTACTCAGGAGGCTGAGGCAGGAAGATCAGTTGAGCACAGGAGTTTGAGGCTCTGTGAATACGCCTGTGAAGAGCCACTGCACTCCAGTCTGGACAACATAGGAAGATCTGTCTCTTAAAAATAAATGTTTCAAAAGATATGTGCCTGAAGAGAGGGTGTGAAAACCAAGTTACATAGAAATGACCCAATTCAAATGCAATCTGCAGGATTGTCTCAGGTTCAAGCAGGGCAGGGAAGACCTCCATTATTTTACTCACTAGAACAGAACCTAAGGCCTTCATAGATGCATAGTTCCCACCTAGTCACCACTTAGAGAACTGCGTAATTCACCAAGAGGGTGAAATCTACTCTAACTGGTTTATAAAATTTATCCTATATGCATTTATTTTCCTAAAAATTTCTTGAATATTTGCTCAGATTCTTAAAGCAGATGAAAATAAAAAAAACAAAACCAAATCATTATTTGTGCAAAAAAGTCATGTTTATTGTTAAATTTGATTTATTATGGCAAGTACTTCTAAGTAAAGACATATTTTCTGAATTATTGAAATGCAGTATAGTGTCCTACATATAAAGTTCTTTGCTTTGCAATATTATATGAGAACAGTTAAAGTGTTATTCAAGTAGTTTAGAAGTATAAAGATATAAAGATAATTTCTTGTAATTTCTAAAATCAGGTATAATAGTCGTTAGTCCTTATCTAAATTGGTACTAAAATGGTTACCTAAAAGTTTTTCATAACGAGCTCAATTGTTTTCAAGATTATAATTTATCTCTGAGCATCATATATTAAAACAAGATCCTCAGTACCAAATGTGATCAAGTTTAATTTTAAAATATCTCATTAATTTGCAGTAATGAGATGTAATGAATATTTATGGAAGGCTTTATCTGTACCTATTAATTTGTCATGATATGTCACTGATAAACTAGTCCTCTAAGCTGAAACCAAGAGATGTCGAAGTGAAAATCATATAAAATAATGTTCAATAACCACCACTTGAGATTCCGACATTTGGTGTAAAAGGTAATACGTTTTCTGCAAATGAAAGTTTACTATATAATGTACTGAATACATCACAGGGAGTGAAGTCATTTTCTCTGCACACACAGTTTATTACTTTTGAATATCATTTCTTTCCTGCTTCACCAATAAGGCAGAACAGCAGTGTTTTTCCTGCAGCAGAAACCAATTGTCTTTACTTCTTGATATTAGATAAAAGGTCTTTTGTATTGCAGATGAAAGGAAGTGGCATATCTGCAAACCACACGCAGGTTTTGTTGAAGAGTTTGAGGATGTGCTGGTCCTGGCTCCACACTGGGCTGATGACTTGCTGAGCACATTCGGTGGGACCTCGGCTGTGCTCTCCTGCTTCTCACTGTACCACTAATAGTCACCGAGCACATTTCCTTGCACAGTTTCCAATGGTGTCTTCATGTGCCTCAAAGCAGCAAACTATAATGAATTATTTACCCACACTAGTTTATTCTACAGAAAGGTGAATTTAAACATATGGTCATCTGCACATTTTCCTGATTGATGAATCTTGACGAAAACTTCTTCCTAAATACTGAGGTCTTAATTCTGGCTATTACCAGTTTAAAACAGACTAGACTTCAGCTTAAGTCAACTTAATCACAGCCCAAATTAAACTTTTATGCCCTAACCAATAATTGTATCCAGAGTCAGAACACTCAAAAATCTATAACAAGAAGCTGTAAAACTATGGTCTTCAGGACATACACATTTTGTGATAATGAGGTACATTTTCACATAAGTCATCAAGACCTGAATTACTGACTGTGAAGCAGGGATATTTCAGATCATTAATTTTGCAAATTAAGAGATCTATATAGTAATTTATTTTTACTTTGGCTTAGGAATAGTATAATCCATTAGAAGGAACTTGGTATTAATTTTAAAATTAAAGTAGAGTAAAAGCTTTTTAATTTTTAATTTTGTAGTATAAATGACCAAAAACTCCTTTTATTTTGAAATAGAAAGACAAAATTATTAATTTAATTTAGATTTCAACAAGTTAAGTAGAAATCTTAAGATTAGCTTAATAACCCACAGAAAGACAAAATTAGGGTACAGAGCACAAAAACCAATAAAGAAAATGGCATGGGAGAAAAAAAAATCATTCTAAGAGAAGGTAAGACATAAAACAGGAAGAAAATCAAGACAAAAAGAAAGTTAAAGAATGAAATAAGAGAAACTCATTAAGTAATTACATTGGATAGGAATGTACCAAATCATCCCATTAAAGAAAAATTTTGAGGCCAGGCATGGTGGCTCACACTTGCAATCCCAGCACTTTGGGAGGCCAAAGTGATCAGGCAGATCACCTGAGGTCAGGAATTCAAGGCCAGCCTGGCCAACATGGCGAAAACCTGTCTCTACTAAAAATACAAAAAATACAAAATACTAAAAATACAAAAATTAGCCAGGCATGGTGGCACATGCCTGTAATCCCAGCTACTC
>CAUYLG010016477.1:0-36229 GCA_963573385.1 Cacajao melanocephalus
CGGTGCCCATGCTTTGTTACCTTCTCCAGCCCACCTGTCCATAGCCCTGCTGAACTACCAATGGCAACTTGCCAAGTCCAGGTCCAGTCTCTCTATGACCAATGCAGTTGCCCATGCTTTGTTTCCCCACTGACCAATCTACTGCCCTCACCCCCTATAAAACCCCACGCCCAGAACGGCCGGGTGTGACTTTTCTGGCCCCCCCCTTTCTCCCCCAGGACCACAGAACCTCGCCCGGGAGCTAAATAAACTGGAATTTAATTTGTCTCATGCTGGCCTCAGTTTCCTCATTTTAAACTCGGCAACATCCTTACAAGAATAACCTTACATCAGCCTCTACCCACTAGGCGCCAATAGCATTCCCCACACCCTTCTCCACCACATGTTGGAACCACCAAACTGTCTCCAGAAGTTGCCAAATGTCCCTGAGGGACAAACTTACTCCTGTTGAGAACCGCTGGCATACAATAATAATAGCACACACTTTAGGAGTCCTTATTATGCAGCTGACAGGGTTCTAGATACTTACATGTAGCCACACAGAGTCCTCAGTACAATTCTATGAGGTAGGTACTATTATTTTCCCTATTGTATAGATGAAGAAGCTGGAACACAGAGAGGTTTAGTAACTTGCCCGAAGTCATAGAACCAGTAGGTAGGAGAGCTGGGATTTGTATCCCAGCCTTCTACTTTCAGGACTTATGCTCTTACCCAACATGCTGTTTGAGAAAATATTTAGTAAACCGGAAAAGGAGTGTAATTGCAATAGAATTTATTTTGAATGTGAATAAAATCAACAATGCTGCTATGAAATACAGTTACATATTAATTTAATTGCCCACCACCAATGATTTGCATTTAGGAACTTTATTTTTATTTATTATTTTTTTGAGATGAAGTGTTGCTCTGTCACCTAGGCTGGAGTGCAACGGTGCAATCTCAGCTCACTGCAACCTCTGCCTCCCTGGTTCAAGCAATTCTCCTGCCTCAGCCTCCCAAGTAGCTGGGACTACAGGTGCTGGCCACCACGCCTGGCTAATTTTTGTATTTTTAGAAGAGACAGGGTTTCACCATGTTGGCCAGGCTGGTCTTCAACTCCTGACCTCAGGTAATACACCTACCTCGGCCTCCCAAAGTGCTGGGATTACAGGCATGAACCACCACTCCCAGCCTTACATTTAGGAACGTTGCAAAGCATATGTATTCAATATAAGAGGCCCTGGCCTCAGGGCTACCTTCCTGGAAATTTTCTAATTTCCCCTCAGGTGTCAGTACTGGCCCAACCAGCAGTGCTGCCCAGGTGATGCACACTTACTTTGCCCAAACTGGAACTTGTATGTGTGACCTGGTCACCAATTGCCATTTCTCCCTTCCAGATGCTCTTTGAGCTGCTACCTCACCTATGCATCTCTCGCACAGGGGCACCCAGATGGCCTGAAGAGCTCCAGAAATCACATCTATAGACTGGTCTTAAGGTCCCAGTTCTAGGAAGACAGTCTGGCAAGCATTTTTCTCCCAAGAGCCTTCATATTTCTCTCATGAAATTGCACAAGATTGGTGCTAACTCGCTGGATTGGGGTGGCTCTCACTCATATCAGATACAGGACAAGTAGCTCTGAGCTACCAATGGTCCACCAGTGGACTGTGCCACTTCCAGTCTACAGCACCTCAGGGTGGCAGGACTGGCAGCAGGTATTTGTTACTCTGCATGTCATTCTGCTGGTATCCAGGGTGATCCCCTGTCAAAGCCTCCAAAGGCCTATATGTCAATGGTACTCAAAGAGAGCCTTGCCTGTGTCCTTGAGGGCTTTTGAAACCATTGCTCCACAACACCATCCTTGTCTGCTCTTGCCTGTGATTGATGTGGTGACATTGTGCTCTTCCAGAGCAATCTAAAGCCATGTGGAATCAGAGGCAGCCATTACTCCTGTAACTGGGACTACCCTTCTGGCTCAGTCGATGGGCCCTTCATCTACCTTCCACACTCCTCCCTGCTGGTATCAGTGTATGCACAACAGGGGCTTAGTTAACATTGAAAAAGATCGCATTTTAGGGATGCAGCAATCAGGGCCTAAAGAATTCAAGAAAAGACATAGTTGTTTGATGTGCTGTTCTACCACTGTACTATAAAATAATGGGTAGTAAATTTAACATGATCAGAAAATAACTTATTCAGATTTTCCTACATACTCTAAATAGGACTTGCATTTCTGATCATCAGGAACAAAGCACAATTACATCAGAAAGAGTCAGGGCAGCAGGATGGATGATGCAGTGTCAATATGTAACAGTGTCACCAACATTATGTAAATGATGTTAAGGAATTGCAGGGACAAGAAGATCTGTATTGCTTCAATACAGTTTCCTTGTTTACTGAAAGCCTGGTTTTTTAAAATCATGAATGGATATTGAATTCTTTTTAACTCACGATAGACGCTGGTTTATGTTACTCATGAAAAAATGCCCATCTCAATTTAGCAGCAAAAAATGGATGGAACACTTTGACATTATTACCTTCTAAATATTTTTAATATCTCATCAAGGGCATTAGCAAACACAGGAATTAGTTTTATTCATTAATCACACAAAAATTAATCTCTGGGCATTTCATTTGTCAGAGAATAATCTCATCTACTTTCCTTTATTAAAAGAAGTGGAAGTCATAGCTTGGATTTGAATCCCAAATTCCAAATATGTTTTCTTAATCTGAAACTTTATGAAAATAAGCTATAATTTCTCAGTTAATCTTCCTCAAATACTATTGACAGTGTGAATTGAGAGTTCCAAATAGAAGTTATTGAACTGGCGTGCAATATAATACTAAAGTGAAATAGCATTATCTATTTATAAAAACACTGTGCAACAATCCTCTTTAAAAGGAACTATCAATTTTTGAAGAGCTTCTTTCTGTTATGAACCTGAAATTAAATTAAATATGAAAACCTATTAGAGGAATTAATACTGAATTAAGGTGCCCTGTACCTCACAATGTGAAATATAAAACCTGACAATATTTTTGCAAAAGTTAAGGCACCCGTTTTCTAATTTCAAATTAAAAAGAAACATGAAGGAAAATAATAATTTCTTAACTATGTCTATTTTCAATTTACATTTCCTCATGTACATGGTAAAATATAATCCCCATTCACACAACTGTGTTTATTATGTTATCTGTTTACACCATATTTCAGTAGAAACAAAGAAAGCTTGATTGCTTTTCTGGTAATTGATTTTCTGTACACCTGCCCTGCATCACTAATTTATCTGTTTGGTCTGTAGATGCACTTGAGTTCAAGACTCATACAGTAAGCATCCAGCAAATGGTGCTTGAACTGAATGCATTGCAAACACTCCTGATGCTATGGTTTGTTTGAATTTTCTTTTGACTTCTATGATACCTCAATCCACAAACAGAGAAATTGTTAAAAAAAAATGCACAAAGGAAACAATAAAGATTCATACAATAGAAAATAGAAATGCAAATGTTGGTGCAGAACAATAAAATAATATTGGATCCAGAAGTAGCACTCAAAATATTCAGAATGCGAATTCTCAGAAGGCTAATAAAAATGTTATCAATTGATCCACAAAGAATAAGCAAATAAAAATACCTAAAAATCTATTGAAAGGCCAGTATTTCTCAAGATTTTTTAATTAGTCTACTCTAATCATGACCTAATATACAAGACACCGATAAACTCATTTCCATCATTGTCCTTCTCTTGTGATTAAAACACCCAAATGGCACTTTTGAAATTAAAAAAAAAAATCCTATTGCAAGCTTCTCATTTTTTTCATTTTAATGTAACAACTGGCATATTTCTATGGGGGGAAATCTTCACTTCTTAAAAACTTATTTTTGCCTTGCCGCAATTTACTAATTTTCTCCTATTGTGTATATATACTCTGCCTCAAGTCCTCTTCTGAAAAGAATTAGGATATAAATATACTTATTTTTTCCCAAGATTCTTCAGGTAAGAGAAAGCACATGCTATACCAGGCCACTTAAGTAACACGGTCTTATGTAATCAATTCTTATAAGGTTTTATTTTTGTAAATATATGTGTAATGGAAAATTTTTAATCACCTTCGGATTTTTACTTTGGCACACAGAAAACACGAAGTTATTATCTAGCCCGGGCTTAATAAAGCAGCTCAAACTAAAAGGCTAATTTAAAAGACCATAGAAATAAAGTCTACTGCTCAAATCTAGTATTTGTCCAAAAGTTAAATGGATGCATCAAATGTTTTTCAAAATCAAATCCCCGACAAACAGCTAATAAAGAGTCACAAGTGGCAGAAAACATCCCCCAGAGAGAAGGGAATGGAAAATGCATTTTCTCCTCAGAGTGAAATGAAAAAGAAAAGGATTACATGATAGAATGGAAAACATGCGTGTGAATTCAATCATTCATTTAGCAAATATGATGGAGTAACTATTTATGTCAATCTCTGTTCAAGGTGCACAAGTGAAAACATCAGTTCAAGTCTTTGTCCTCATATAGCCCACATGCTGGTGAATGAGACACTAATAGACAACTTTAAAAAAATGAAATATACAGGGTTGCATATGTCTGTAAAGAAAACAACGGAGAGTAAGGAGATAAGTCATCAAGAGGAGGGTGCTATTTCAGACAGTGTAGGCAGGAAGGCTCTATAGGAAGGGAATATTTGAGCAGAGACCTGAATGAAGTGAAAAAGGTACAGTATGCATGGATTTGAAGGAAAATCATTCCTGGCACAGAGAGCAGCAAGAGCAAAGGCTCTGAGGCATGAGAGAGCTTGGAGTTTTCCAGTGTGACTCCAGCAGAATGAACAAGCCGGAGAGAAGCTGGAGAGGAGGGCAGGGACATCATAGGATTTAGAGCATGCAGAGCTGTAGCAGTGTTTTTTTAATGGCCACAAATTCTTTGACACTCTTGCCATTGAGAAGTGAGGACTAAGTTCCCTCCCCTTGGATCTGGCAGGCTTTTGACTGCCTCCATAAATAAAGTACTGTGGAAGTGACTAGATGCCTTTTGAAGCAAGTTCATAAAAGCCCATGAAGCTTCCTCCTGATTTCTTGAGTGCTTACTCTGAGGGAAGCCAGATGCCATATAAGTTTAGCAATCTTAAGACTGTCATGTTGAAGAGGTCACATGTAGGTGCTCCAGTCAAGATTTTCAGCTGAACCCAACCTTCCAGCCACCCTGCCAAGGAGCCAGATGTGAACAGAATTATCTTGGACCCAGCCAGGTGTGGTGGCTCATACCTGTAATCCCAGCACTTTGGGAGGCCGAGGTGGGGATCACTTGAGGTCAGGAGATTGAGACTAGCCTGCTCCAACATGGTGAAATACTGTCTCTACTAAAAAATATAAAAATTAGCCATGCCTGGTGGCACATCCCTGTAATCCCAGCTACTCAGGAGGCTGTGGTAGGAGAATTGCTTGAACCCGGGAGGTGGAGGTTGGAGTGAGCTGACATCACACCACTGCTCTTCAGCCTGGGAGATAGAGCGAGACTCTGTCTCAAAAATAAATAAAAGAATTATCTTGGACCCTCCAGTCCATATCAGCCAGCCGAGTCCCCCTGAGTAACCTCAATTGACTCCATCATGAACAGAAGAACCAACTAGCCAGTATCTGCCTGAGTTTCTAAAAAATGTTGTTTTAAACCACTAAGTTTTGGAGTGATTTATTACACAGTAATAGTAACTGAAACTGAGGCTCTTGGGCCACACTAATAATTTGTTTTCTATTCTATTATGGCATGCCATTGGAGAGTTTAGAGCAAGAAAATAATATGATCTGATTTCCAATTTTAAAGAGTCATTCTAGCTGATGTATAGAAAATCAACTACAGGATTATAGGAGTGAAGGTAGAAACCATCATGGTACTCCTGCAGAATCCTGGAATTGAGGATGGGGGCTTGAACAAGAAAGACAGCAGCAGAGGAATGAGAAGTGGTTGAATTTAGAGTATATTTGGAAAGTAGAGCTCAGAGAACTTGCTGATGAATTGCATGTGGGGTGTGAGAGAAAGAGGGGAATAAAGGGTGGCATGTTAGTTTTTGGCATAAGCAACTGGGGGACTGGTGGCAGCATTTTATATAATAAGAAAGACTAGGGGATGTGTAGGTTGGGCATGAGGAAGAGGGTACTAAGTTAATTTTTGGAAACTTAAAGAGTTTTAATGCCCAAACTGGTAGTGTAAAATTCAGTTTTTGAGTCTAGAGTTCTAGGGGAGAAATGATGTAGAACTTGAATGTATGAATCTTGAGTTCAAGGGGAAATATTGCAGCTGGAGATATAATCCAATAATTACCAGCATGTGGATTCTTTTAGAGCCATGAGGCTGGATAAAATCATCAACATAGGTCATTTAGGTATAGAGAAGTGGACCATAGAATGTGCTGAGAAATACTCTATTATTTTAAAAATCAGAAAAATACTGGGAAAACTGAATATTCATGTGTGAAAGAACCAAGTTGGACCACTACTTACACCATATACGAAAATTTAGTTAAAATGGGTCTAAGAACTAAATTTAAAAGACAGAATCATAAAATTCTTAGAAGAAAACATAGGGAAAAATGTTCATAATGTTGGATTTGGCAATGATTTCTGGGATATAACACCAGAAGCACCACCAACAGCAACCAAAAAAAAAAAAAATTTAAATCATGTAAGGGAATCAGCAACCAAATGACAACTCAACAATCAAGAGACAAACAACCCAATTTAAAAATGGTCAAAGGACTTGAATAGATATTTCTTTAAAGATTTACAAATGGCCAGTGGCAATGAGAAGATGCTCAGTATCATTAGTCAGTAGGGAAATACAAATTAAAATTACAATGAATACCCCTTTTTATTAACTAGAATGGATATATAAAAAAAAAAAAAAAAAGGAAAATAACAAATGTTGCTGAGGATGTTGAGAAATTGGAACCCTCAAGCATTGCTGGTGGTAAAATAGTGCAGCCACTTTGATAAACAGTTTGGTGGTTCCTCAAAAAGTAAAATATAAGGTTCCTCTGCTATCTAGCAATTCAACCCCTAGGCATATACCCAAACAAATTGAAAGGAGACACTCAAACAGATACTCATGCAACAACATTCATGGCAGCATTATTCACAATAGCCAAAAGGCGGGTACGACCCAAATGTCCATCAACAGACGAATGGATAAACAAAACGTGATAAACATACCTATACACTGATATTGATATATATATACATATACATTTAGAAATGGAATATTATTCAACCATAAAACAAATTCTGATGCATGCCACACATGGATAGACTTTCAAAACATTATGCTGAAAGAATTAAGCTAGACAAGAAAATAAAATATTGTATAATTTTATTTATCTGAGGTACATAGAATAGGTAAATTCACAGAGACAGAAAGTACAAGGGTGGTTACCAGGATCTGGAAGAAGGTGGGAATGGGGAATTCGTGTTTAATGGGTACAGAGTTTTAGTTTGGGATGATGAAATTGTTCTAAAAATGGATGACAGTGATGGCTGCACAATACTGTGAATATACTTAATGCCATTAAATTGTATGCTTAAAAATGGTTAAAATGAGGAAGAGCGGCTTCCAAGATCTGGCACAGGTTTTGTCCCTTGCTCCAGCTGGAGCTCAGGGGTTAAGGCTTAACTGCACCAGGACCTCTGCTTCAGGAGGCCTTGGTGATTCTGCCACAGCCTCAGCCTTCATCGCTCTGACCTGCTGGTATTGGAAGATTCATAGCTAAGACTCCAGGACACCACTGAAGCCAAGAAATGAAAAATCTTTAATTGGATCATCATGGTGGATGGGAGGCAGGACTAAATTGCAGCTCTGGACAGAGCAGCGTGTAGTGGGTTGCATTGTGAATTTTAGCTCTGGACCAACTGGAAGAAAAATCCAGCAATCACAAGAGGACCCACAGACCCTCTGAAAAGAGTGGACTGCTCCTGCAGGACCTGGGAGACACCCTAAATACTGTAAGTGCCCCAACTGCAGAAGTAGGAAAGGGATACTTTCCTCTCCCGAACACACACCCCACCAGAGAAACTGAAGGTCTGTTTGCAGGAGAAGTTTCCAACTTTACCTGGAGCTGAGTCAGTTTAGAGAGCTGAGTGAAATATAGGGGTAGAGGAAGCAGCAGAAAGGCCCTGGGAGCTCACTGGGTCCCCTAGCAGGCCACTCCTGCCTGGCACCACAGGGATTCATCAGGAGGGCAGCCAAAGGAGCAGATGGTAAAACTCCACAGGGAGAAGGAAATCTCTAGCTGAACTTGTAACAATTTGAACAGGGTAAGAAGCCTCCTGGCCAGAACTGAGGGGAGTGTGCAAATCCAGTGTGCAGACTCCACAAATGATGGAAGAACCAAGCCCTTTTCTTTTGCAGCTAGGAGGTAGGTAGCCTGGGGCAAGTTTTCAAGCCCATCTCACCCTCCACCTGGAAACAGATTCAAGGCTATTGGGGGCGGGGGGGTGGGGGGCAGGAGCAGGCACAGTGGGAATGAGACCAGCCCTTCGGTTTGCATGAGAACTGGATGAGGCCTGTGACTGCCAGCTTTCCCCTACTTCCCTGACAACCTGCATGACTCAGCAGAGACAGCCACAATCCTCCTAAGGTGCACAACTCCAGTGACCTGTGAATCTCACTGCCAGCCCAGACAGCAGCCACAGCAAGACCCGCCCAACAAGAGTTTGAGCTCAGACATGCCTAGCCCTGCCCCCACTTGATGGTCTTTCCCTACCCACCCTGGTAGCAGAAGACCAAGAGTATATAATCTTGGAAATTCTAGGGCCCTACCCACCACCAGTCCCTCTCCATAGTACTACAGCTGATGCTTTCTGGAAAGCACTACCTCCTGGCAGGAGGCCAACCAGCACAAAAATAGGGCATTAAACCACCAAAGCTAAGAACCTTCACAGAGTCCACTGCACCCCACACCGTGCCACCACCACTGTAATAGGTGCTGAGAGACGCATAGATGGTTCACATCACAGGACTCCTCTGTGCAGACAACCCCTAGTACCAGCTTGGAGCTGGGTAGACTTACTGGGTGGCTAGACCCAGAAGAGAGACAACAATCACTGCAGTTTTGCTTACAGGAAGCCACATCCAGAAGAAAAGTGGGAGAGTACTATATCAAGGGAACACCCTGTGGGGCAAAAGAATCTGAACAGCCTTCAGCCCTAGACCTTCCCTCTGACAACACTTACTCAAATAAAAAGGAACCAGAAAACCAACCCTGGTAATATGACAAAACAAGGTTCTTCAACACCCTGCCACCTGCAAAATTATACTAGGTTCACCAGCAATGGATCCAAACCAAGAATAAATTCTGCTTTACCTAAAAAAGAATTCAGGAGGTTAGTTATTAAACTAATCAGGGAGGGGCCAGAGAAAGGTGAAGCCCAATGCAAGGAAATCCAAAACACAATACAAGAAGTGAAGGGAAAAATATTCAAGGAAATAGATAGCTTAAAGAAAAAAAAATTCAAGAAACTTTGGACATACTTTTAGAAATGTGAAATGCTCTGGAAAGTCTCAGCAATAGAATTGAACAAGTGGAAGAAATTCAGAGCTCGAAGGCAAAGTCTTCAAATTAGCCCAATCCAACAAAGATAAAGAAAAAAAATAAAATATGAACAAAGCCTCCAAGAAGTCTGGGATTATGTTAAATGGCCAAACCTAAGAATAATCAGTATTCCTGAGGAAGAAGAGAATTCTAAGATCTTGGAAAACATATTTAGGTGAATAATCAAGGAAAACTTCCATAGCCTTGCTAGAGACCTAGATCCAAATACAAGAAGCACAAAGAACACCTAGGAAATGCATCACAAAAAGATTTGCCCTAGGAATATTGTCATCAGGTTATCCAAAGTTAAGATGAAGGAAAGAATCTTAAAAGCTGTGAGACAGAAGCACCAGGTAACATATTTTAAAAAACCTATCAGATTAACAGCAGATTTCTCAGCAGAAAATCTATAAGCTAAAAGGGATTGAGGCCCTATCTTCAGCCTCCTTAAACAAAACAATTATCAGCCAAGAAGTTTGTATCCAGCGAAACTAAGCATCATATATGAAGGAAACAGACGGTCTTTTTCAGACAAACAAATGCTGAGAGAATTGGCCATTACCAAGCCACCACTACAAGAACTGCTAAAAGGAGCTCTAACTCTTGAAGCAAATACTAGAAACACATCAAAAAAAGAACCTCTTTACATTATAAATCACACAAGACCTATAAAACAAAAATACAATTTAAAAAGCAAAAAAAAAAAAAAAAAAAGAAAAAGAAAAAGTATACAGGCAACAAAGAGCATGATGAATGCAAGGGTACCTCACATTTCAATACTAACATTGAACGTAAATGGCCTAAATGCTCCACTTAAAAGATACAGAATGGCAGAATAGATAAGAACTCACCAACCAACTATCTTCTGCCTTCAGGAGACTCACCTAACACATAAGGATTCACATAAACTTAAAGGGGTAGAAAAAGACATTTCATGCAAATGGACACCAAAAGAGAGCAGAGGTAGCTATTCTTATATTAGAAAAAACAAACTATAAAGCAACAGCAGTTAGACAAAAAAGGACATTATATAAAGGTAAAAGACCTTGTCCAACAGGAAAATATTACAATCGTAAACATGTATGCACCTAACACTGGAACTTCCAAATTTATAAAGTAATTACTACTAGACCTAAGAAGTGAGATAGACAGCAACAAAATAATAGTGGGGGATTTCAATACTCCACTGACAGTACTAGACACGTCATCAAGACAGAAAGTCAACAAAGAAACAATGGATTTAAACTATACCTTGGAACAGATGGATTTAACAGCTATATACAGAACATTTCATCCACAGAATACACATTCTTTTCAACAACGCATGCAACTTTCTCCAGGATATATCATATGATAGGCCATAAAACAATCCTCAATAAATTTAAGAAAATTGAAATTATATAAAGCACTCTCTCAGACCACAGTGGAATAAGACTGGAAATCAACTCCAAAAGGAACCTTCAAAACCATACAAATATACAGAAATTTAATAAGCTGCTCCTGAGTGAGCATTAGGTCAAAAATGAAATCAAGATGGAAATTAAAAATTCTTCTAACTAAACAACAATAATGGACATAACCTACCAAAACCTTTGGGATACAACAAAAACAGTGCTAAGAGGAAACTTCATAGCCCTAAGTGCCTACATCAAAAAGATTGAAAAAGCCCAAACTGGCATTCTAAGGTCACATCTCACAAAACTAGAGAAACAAGAACAAACCAAACCCAAACCCAGCAGAAGAAAGCAAATAACCAAGATCAGACAGAACTAAAGGAAACTGAAACAAAAAAAGAGGTACAATCTATTTTCCCACCCCTTGAAGCTGGGATGGCCTTGTGACTTGCTTTGACCCAAAGAATGTGGTAGAAATTATGCTGGAGGTTAGACCATGCATTTTTCACTCTTATCGCAGTGGAACCTTGAAACTGTGAAGAAGCTCAGTCTAAAATATGTTTCAGGATGAGAGACCATGATGGGGAGAAAAAGGGTGACTCGGCCAGCAATCAGAAGTAACTTCCAGACAGACATGTGAGTGAGGTCATCTTGGCCCCTTCAGCCCCAGTTCAGCTGTCAGAGAACTGCAGGTGCATAAATAATCTAAGACCTGGAGAAAAACTACCTAACCCCAGATTACCAGCCCATAGAATCATTAGAAATAATAAATTATCTTTGTCTTAATTTACTAAGCTTTGGAGTGGTTTGTTATGCAACAATAGATAACTGATATAAGAAGTTTTCATTTTACCAACAAATTAAAGGAAAAAAGAAGAAACTACTTACTAATTAAGGAACAGTTAGGGAAATTCCATATTGCTGGGAGTGCAAGTGGTAAAAATTCTCTGGAAAATGATGTTACAATATTCATCCAGCTCTTAAACATATTTATATACTTTGACTAGATAATTCTTCTACAGTTTTATCCCACAGAAAATATTAAATGTGAACAAGATTTATGTCCAAAGATATTTTTCATCTAAATTTTAATTCATGGCAAATGTCTGTATGTTCAACAATAGAATACTACATTTAAAAAATTAAAGTATATTCATGTGATGAACTATTATTTCATGGAACTTGTTTCCTGTTGTCAGAATTCATGGGTACAAACCTAAAAATATACTTTATAATCTCTGAGGGTTTGTGACTGGGGGAGGATGGCAGCAAAGATTAAAATGAAATAAATACCAAAAACTTAAACTTAGTAGTAATTATCTCTCAGTGTGTTATATATTTTTTTTCTTTAGGTTTCCTTTTATTTCTTAAGTTTTCAATGATAAGAATGCACTACTTATATTAAAAAGAGTGTATATTACTTTGAATTTGGGACAATTTTGGAGTTGTCTGAGAAGATTTAAACATGGTCTATTTTAAAGACATAATGGGCGGGGTGTGGTGGCTCATGCCTGTAATTCCAGCACTTTGGGAGGCCAAGGCTGGCGGATCACTTGAGTTCAGGAGTTCGAGACCAGCCTGACCTTAAGATTAAACAGGGTCATTATTGTGGGGCCCTCATTCAATAGAAATGGTGTCCTTATAAGAAGATGGAGAGATACCAGGGGCACATGCAGAGAGAAAAAAGGTATGTGTGAGAACACATAGCGAAAACAGCCATCTGCAAGCCAAGAAGAGAGGACTCAAGAGAAACCAACTCTGCTGGCACCTTGATCTTGGACTTTCAGCCTCCAGAACTGTATGAAAATAAATTTCTGTTGTTTAAATCACCCAAACTGTGACATTTTGTTGGCAGGCCTAGCAGACAGATGGGTTAACAGAAATCCCAGAGCCGCAGTGAGATGAACTTGGACCAAAACTTCATTTATCATCTAATGACTGTTAGATGACTGCCCCCACACTGATAGGCAGATCACACTGGTATTCTGGGTCTCCAAGAATTGTTTCCATAGTGAAGCTACTTAATTAAATAGCTCCATACCCCCTTGTAAAAGGTCAGGTGTCAAGTTTACAGTCCCACAAGAGTGCCTCGCATCTCTCTTATTGAAAGGGCTTCTAGATCTGTGGATTGACTCAAGCCGGGAATTGGAATAGGATCCCATATTCTCTATCATGATGACTCAGTTTCTGTTCTACAGACAAAGAATATGTTAGATCACACATTTAGTCATTAGTTTCAGCTCTAGAGACACCGTAATCAATTAGCTACCACCAGAGATCCCTGTAGGTCAAGCCACTATGACAAGCATTTGGGTTTGTTGCCTATTATAACCACACCCATTGGCTTCTAGTGACTAAGTGCTATTACTCAGCCTCTGCCTCAGCCACCCCATTTCAGTGGTTGCATTTTCCTTCTTCGTCTCTTGCCTACAGAAAACATCAATACTATGCTTTTCCAGGATGCTGCCTCCCACTTCACCAATTTTTTCTTTATTGTCACAGTGAGGAAAATATCTTCCAGGTTTTCTCAGAAGACACAGGTAAGCCAGTTGCACATGATAAATACATTCCAATATTTTTATCCTCCTAAGCCTTTGAATTCATTCTTTTACATCATAGATATTTCTGGCATCACAACTTTATTTCACATAGGCCACCATTAAGTACAAATTTTAGTCAAACAGAAAAAATAGAACTGGCTTCTTGAATTCAGAATATATGGCAAGGGCAGACTTGTTAATTGATTCAGCCCAATCTAAAATTACTTTGAGCCCTGTTCCCCTGTTGTTGTTGTTGCTACTGTTTCTTCTCTTGGTTATCATTGCTATTCACAAAAAAAAAAAAAAAAAAAAAAACAAGTTACACTAAAGATTTTGTGAGTTCAGTCACTTCATTAAAGATTTAAGAGATTACAAGAAGGATCTCAGGATAACTACACAATCTTCCACTAGTCTTCTGTTCTTCCCTGTACACTCCAAATATTTTTCAAAAGACCATGGTTTCCAATAAATTAGATAACTTACATAAAATAGACAAAATCCTAGAAAACACAAACTTCCAAAACTGACTCAAAAAGAAATAATCTAAATATCCAATAAAGAGATTGAATTACTAACCAAAACAACCTACATTCAACACAAAGACTTGTACACAAATTTTCATAGCAGAATTATAATTGCCAAAAAATGCAAACAAACCAAAGGTTCATGAACTGATGAAACGTAAAATGTTCATATTATGCAATATTACTTAGCAATAAAAAGGAATGAAATACTGATACATGCTACAACATGGATGGACTTTGAAAACATTATGCAAAATGAAAGAAGCTAGTCACAGAAGAACACATATTTTATGGTTTCATTTACATGAAATGTCCAGAATAGACAAATCTAGAGTAGTTGCCTAAGCTGGAAAACATGAAGAGTAATGAGAGTTGTCGGCTAAGGGTATGGACATTGCATTTGGAGCAATTAAAGTGTTCTAAAATTGAGTGTGGTAATAATTTTACAATTCTGTGGATATACTAAAAACCATTGAATTATATACTTGCAATGGCTGAGTAGCACAGCATGTGAATCATATCTCAATAAAGCTGTTACCAAAAAAAAGCCCATGGTCCCACAGATGACTATCTCAGTCAGCCTCTGGAGAAGTATAATCCTGGCCTCTGTTCAAATTGTACCTCTTGGTCCTTTCAGTATTATTAAAATGTGAACTGTCAAAGATAAGAATTAGATATTGGTCATAATAATGAGATAGAGGTGAAATTGAAAACCAAAGGAAATACTAAATTTATGTAAAATATAATACTTCCTTGACATAAATACTGTTTTAAAAATTAAATCAGCCAGGCTTGAGAAAACTTTAACTTGAAAAACACCAGAAATCTTTCAATATCAGATATTCAAGAACTTAGCAATTTATATAGCCTAAATTATAATTTTAAAAAATATTTATTATTCAATCTATACAACTTCATTATTAATTAAATAATACAGATAAGCAAAAAGAGAACTTTTTAAAAATCACATGTAATAACACTTCCCAGAGGTAACTTATCATTTTTTTTACTTTATTATGCTAGTATATACATGCAAGCACATGAGATTACAGAGTACTTAGAGATTTGTGAGTAGTGTCTACTAGTCACCATTATAAGAAGAAAGAAAACTTTTATATTAATAAATATATAGCTTTATCATTCATCTTAATTGCTGTATCATATTTTAGACACAACACAATTTATTCATGGCATTTCTATCATGAGACATTTAGACTATTCCCTCTTTTTATTTTGCATAAATGTCAAAAATTAAACATTCTTGATACACATCTTTACATATATATATTGAATCATTGCCTTAGGATAAATGACTATAAGTGGAATTTTTGAGCTAAATAATATATACTTGGATATGATCTATATTACAAAATTTCTCAGCAGAGTCATTCATCAGAAACCACCAGTATTATAAGAAAGAGTGCCTATTTTTCCAAATATTAGCCAAGACTTTGTGTCCACAATCTTTTTAATCCTTGGTATTCTGAGAAAATACATCTCATTATTAATTTGTATTTATTTAATATTTTAATGTTCATAGGCTAAGTTTACTATTCACAGCCTTAATTCATTTTTTATTAGTTTTTCTTTTTTGTATTGGTTTATAATAGCTCTTTAAATGCTAAGGATATTAATCTTTTCTGTCACAAATGTTGCAAATATATGTTTCCAGTTTTACAGATATAGTGGTTGTTTTGTTTTGTTTTGTTTTGTTTTGTTTTACCATATAGAACTTCTAAACATCTTTGTGGTCAAATATTTCAGTCTTTTTTTAATTTTTTGTATTTTTTAAATTTTATGTATTTATTTTTTTGAGACAGGGATTCACTCTGTAACCTAGGCTGGAGTACAGTGACATGATCATGGCTTACTGCAGCCTTGAACTCCTGGGCCCAAGCGATCCTCCTGTCTCAGCCTCCCAAGTAACTGGGACTACAGGTGTATACCACCATGCCTGGCTAAATTTTTTTATTTTTGTAGATATGGGGGTCTCACTATGTTACCTAGGCTTGTCTCAAACTCCTGGGCTCAAGCCATCCTCCCACCTCAGCCTCCCAAAGTGTTGGAAGTACAAGCATAAGCCACCATGCCCAGCTAGTCTTTTCCTTCTGATTTCTGCCAGTGAGGTAATGGTTAAAAAGCCCTTCCCAAGCTAAGACAAATACAGATCTTCCAACAGCTTTTTTTATTTCAAATATTCAATCTATGTGGATTTAAATAGAGCTCCAAATTAATTTTTGCCAGATTATCAACCAAGTGTCAGCATAATCACTAATTTGAAATGTGACTTTTCTCACATATTCCAATTCCTATGTATACCATGAGGGGGTGTTTCCTTTTCTTTTTCCTTTTTTTTTTTTTCTTTTTGAGACAGCATCTGGCCCTGTCACCCAGGCTGGAGTGCACTGGTGTGATCATGGCACACAGCAGCCTTGATACTTTGGGTTCAAACGATCCTCCTTCTTTAGCCTCCAGAGCAGCTAAGACTACAGTAAGACTACAGGTGCACGCCACCAAGCCCGGCTAATTTTTTTTTTTTTTTTTTGGAGAAACAGGGTCTTGCTATGTTGCTGGTCTTGAACTCCTGGGCTCAAGCTATCCTCACACCTTGGCCTCTCAAAGTACTAAGATTACAGGTATGAGCCACCACATATGGCCTCATGGGGTTATACTTCTCAACTCCCTGTCTTTCTCCCGTGGTCTATCTGATTGATGCTATCTGCAACAAGACCCTCATCTTTACTGGGCTGATCATCTGTCAACACTGGGCTCCATCCATACTGAGCAGTCTCAGTGATGGCTGCAGTTTTCTGCTGGCACTTCCAGTCTTTGTTACATGACACCCACAAACAGGTTGCTTGGACCCCAATGAATTACATAGTTGAATGACTGTTTTTATTTTTTTGTTTTGACCAGTAATCATAACGTTTTATTCTTCCTAGCATATACTTCATTAATTCATTCAACAGCAGGCCACAAGGGTGCTTGGATCAGGATGCTGTCAAGTAGGTTACCATGCCACCTGTTCCTAAAATCACTGCTCCTCATCCACCCATTGGACATTGTTGCTGAGTTTGGTTTTCCATGTCTGCCACTCCAGAAGGCAAAAAATTCTTATAGTGCCCTAGAAGGCCATACAGGACATGGGCCACCTTTACCTGTCCAACCTCATCTCCTACAAATCCCTTGACTGCCTCCACTTCAACCACACTGATGTCTTTACTATTTCTTGAACACTTTGGCCAGGATAGACCGGTTTCCCTCCAGGACAGTTGTACTGGCCATTCCCTCTTCCTGGAATTCTATTCCTTCAGATATCCATATGGATAACTTGCTTACTTCATGTTTTTGCTGAAATGTCATCTTGTAAAGGATATCTACCCAAGCCATCTGTTATGTACTAAATTGTGTCCCCTCAAAATTCAGATGTTGAATCCCTAACCCCCAATGTGACTGTATGCGGAGATACGGCCTCTAAGGAGGTAATAAAAGTTAAGTGAAGTAATAAGGGTAGGACCTAAATCCAACAGGGCTAGTGCTCTTCTAAGAAATAGAGACACCAGAGCTCTTTCACCAGGGACACGGTGAGAAGGCAGCCATCTACAAGCCAGGAAGAGAGCTCTCATCATAAACTGAGTTTGCTGGCACCTTGATCATAGATTTCTAGCCTACAGACCTGTGAGAATATAAGTCCGTTGTTCAAGGCACCCACTCTGTGCTATTTTGTTATGGCAGTCTGAGCAGACTAACATGTCACCTCATTCCTAAGTTAACACTACCCCTTTCTTTGCCTGTATTGCTAATCCCCTTACATTATTCTATTTAGCCCTTAACCTCTTCTAAAATATTCTAAAATGTACTTTTTAAATTTTTTTATTTTTAAATTCTGTGAGTACATTATATATATATATATATATCTTTCTGGGTTGTATGAGATGTTTTGATATAGGCATGCAATGTGTAATAATCACATCAGAGCAAACGGGGTATCTATCCCCTCAAGTATTTATCCTTTGTGTTACAAACAATCCAATTATATTAATTATTTTTTAAAAAAATAAATTATTGTTGACTGTAGTCACCCAGTTGTGCTATCAAATATTATATATTATTCATTCTATCTAACTATACTTTTGCAACAATCAACTATTCCCACTTCTCCGCTGCCCTTCCAATGCTTCCAAGCCTCTGGTAAACATCCTTCTATGCTCTATCATCATGAGTTCAATTGTTTTAATTTTTAGCATCCTCGGGTAAGTGAGAATGTGTTGTTTGTCTCTCTGTGTCTGACTTATTTTATTTAACCTAATGGTCTCCAGTTCCATCCATGTTGTTGCAAATGGCTGGATATCATTCTTTTTGATAGCTAAATGGTACTCCATTGTATGTATGTACCATATTTTATTTATCCATTCATCTGTCAATGGACACTTAGGTTGCTTCCAAATCTTGGCTACTGTGAATGATGGTGAGAATGTGGAGAAAAAGGAACCCTTATACCCTGTTGATGGGAATGCAAATTAGTATAGCAACTATGGAGAGCAGTTTGGAGGTTCCTCAAAAAACTAAAAATAGAGCTACCATATGGTCCAGCAATCTCACTGCAGGATATATACCCAAAAGAAAGGAAATCAGTATACCTAAGAGATATCTGTACTCCCATGTTTATTAAAATTTATTTTTTATTATTTTAATTACCAGTCTTCCTCTACTAGAATACAAACTCCATGAGTGCTAGGATTTCTGTTGCTTCCATTCACTGATGCATTTCCAGCATATAGAACTGTACTTGAAACATAGCAGATTTTCAATAAATATTTGTTGAATAAATGAATGAATCACAGCAGGCTCCTTCTTCCTTTTAGGTGAAGTCTCTCTATCTCAGAATCCCTATTCCCTACCCCAATCCATTCCACTTTGAGGACACTACTGGAGTCCCTTGTTAAGGTGTGGCCTTGGCTCCCATGACAATTAAAGTTGGAACGAGAGATCCCCTTCATCTGGGCATAGTTGCATTTCAGGTCCAACTAAGTCAAGATATTTGGTATTTTCATTTGGCGGTTCCAGGTAGCTTATTGTGGAGATGAGCTCAGGGGTCAGGACTGAAGTATCAGGAAGAGTAAGGCAGACAAGGAAGAAAGTTAAGGAAGGGTATGTTCCTGAAATGATTAATCCTGTGGGCAGCTGAAGACATCCTTCTGGGAACACACTGGAAATGATGTAGAATGTGCCTCAGGATTATTCCTCCATAGGAGAGGAAGCATTGTGGGCCCATTCCTGTCCTCCTTTGTTTCAGAGTTGCATCTAGAAGTTTTGACTCTCCTGCCCCACTCCTTGCCATATCCCAGGCTGTTGTATGTGAGGGCTGAGCAAGATGCAGCAGGCACTGGGTAGAACCCTTCAGCATGCACAGGAAATGGCTACCACAGCTATGGCTGAAGTCACATAAAGGTAGAGGGAATGTGGCTTGAGACACAGAAAGCGTCAGCTACATCTGGTTACAATAAATTACATTTTAAGAACTACTTTCAAATCTAATGATCATAGTACTCTCATATTCTATTACTAAGCTTTCCTTTTTCACATATTTAAATAAATTTGCTGGAAAGATATTATCCACAACATGGCATGATGAACCCATAAAATGAGAAGAACCCAACTGCTCCATGAACAGAAAGCCAGTTTGCAGTTCTTAATCTACCTTTATTTTCACCAGCAAGATCACTTGTTGGATTGCAAGAATTCTGTTATCCACTGTAGCTCTTGCTCCCAGTAATTCCACTGTGTAGGTAGATGCATCTATTACCCATGATCACTGCTCCTCACAGAGCAAGATGTGTGTGATATTTCAACTAGAACTGCTGTCTGTCTTATTAGACTCTCCTGAAAGCCTCCTCAGAAGTCTCATCTCATCCCTCTCACTAATTAAAGCTGTTGCACCAAATCAAGTAAATGTCACAGTACCCAGGAACCACAATGATTTTCTCAGAAAAGAACATCTACTAATGAGGACTTCATCTAAGGACAAAACAGTCATTCTCTTACTAGAAAATTCAACTAAATTAATTCAATATTTAAGGATGCAAGAAGTTTAATACATGAAAGAATAGACAAAATCTCTGCAAAACCTGCACAGAGAAGAACTTGACATACAAAGAGATTTTCAAAAGTTCAGTCCTGGAAAAAAAGTCCTGGTCAAGGAAAGGATAAGATGCTTAGATAATATTTGCATCCATAATCATCTGAAATGTCATGTCTGGTAGTTTTGGATCCAAGGCTAACTCTTGAATTAGACCTGTCCCTAGCTAGGAGGACATGCCTGGCATGTAGTAGGTCTTCAATAGGTGTGCATTTGTTCAAAGCATAATACCATTTTCAACTTAATCCTTGTTTCTGTACCTGATAAAATAAACCTGACTTTAGCCTTCGCATTCTGCCCAACATTCTTCAGATTTAAGCTCAAGTGGTATTGAATAGTTATGTTCCAGGCAATGTGCTAGATGCTTCAATGTAAGTTTATCTCATTTGGTTATCATCCAAACCCCATGAGATGGGCACCTACTATCTGGTAGATGAGAAAAGTAGACAACAGAGAAGTTGACTCTTTTGCTCAAGGTCACACAGCTAGAAAATATACAGCCAAGTTTCCAAGTTTAGGAAGTAGGAATTTGTTTGCTTACTTGCTTGTTGGCCTCAGATTTTTTTTACCATTCCTCCCATGAAGAGAGGGCTGCTTTATGACTCCACTCCTTGAATCCAGGCAGGATTCTAGATACTTTGACCACAAGGGAAAAGTGAAGGTGATGCTATAAGATTTCAAAGGCTAGTTCACAAGGGGCTCTGTAGCTTGCCTGGACCCACTTGGAGCACCCACATCTTCCAGAGTCCTTGGGCCGTCACCTAGCCACATAGAGAGGCAACATATAGATCCTCAGGTCCGCAGCCCTGATGAGGCCGGCCATTGAGGTGTCCCCGTTTATACTCCAGACATTTGAGAAAAGCAGCCTCCAAATGGCTTCAGCCCCCAGCTATTCAAGTCACCCTAACCATCTGAGTCCTCCCAGCTGAGAACTTACACATCATGAGTCAGAGGCAAATCATCATCATTGTACCTTGCCTGAACTCCTGACTCCCAGAATTTGTGAGCTTAATAAAATGGTGGTTATTTATACCACTGATTTGGGATGGTATATTGTGTAACAATCCTAATTGGAACAAGGAACTTTCCCTAAACTTTAAACCTTCTGTATACATATAATGACACACAATCCCACAAAGTTCCCCAGGCTCGTGGAGACCCCATTAGTGCCAGCTAGATCTCTTGAAGTTACAGAGGAGCAGGAAGCCAGGAATCTAGCCAACTCTGATCTGGGTTTTGTTTCAAAAACTCTGGCCTCAATAATTTTTCACTTTTTCCTATTAGGACTTTTCAGTATCTATTTCTACCTGGTACCTGGTCTAAATCACACAAAGCATCCTCAGTCCATCTGACCCTTCCTAAAACCATTCAGATTGCTGTGTTCATTCTTCTCAGTTCTAAGCTTCCTGGTGGTCTAGTGGTTAGGATTTAGCAGTCTCATTCTTCACATTCCTCCCTCTGGCCTGGAAAAGCAGGAAAAAAAAAATAGATCTCTAGTTTCTCTTGCTCTCAGTCTCGAGACCTAATCATCCACTCTATTTTAGTTGAAGTCACTATTTTCCATAGATATCTAAGCTTACCTGCCCTAAGGACCTGCCTCATAGTTTCTCAACATTAAGCATGAGGTCAGGAGGGCATCTGTACTTCCTCTCCACCAGAGAGGGCATAAGTGCTAGACCAAGGGCCTGTCCAGACAAGAACAGCAGAGCATTCTCGATTAAAACATGAAGTTTTATAATAATTTGATTTTATTAAACCCTTACCTTCAATATATGTCATCACTTTAAAAAGGAAGCATGTATGGATTGTATTAGAATCTTGATCAAATAAAAATAATTGTGTTGACTATAGAGAACACAATTCAAGATAACTATGCTAACACCTTTCCAAATAAAAGCAAGTATTTGGAAGGATGTTTCTGTTTTGGGGACTCCGATTAGAAAAATAATATCCCAAAACAGAACAGAGCACAGGTGGGACACAGGTAAAGGTCACACTGTGGATTCTGTGGTTTCTTATGTAAGCAGGGTCCAACTTAAACCCAGACAGAGTAGGCAAATATTCTGCATACTGAGAGCAGAGAGTAAATAGGAATTTCTCAACCCTAAACACAAAGACTAAGTACACAGTAACTAATTTTTGAAATTCTACTATTCAAGGTTTATTCCTTTGGCCTAAGACTTTGTTCCCCTTTACAATGCAAAGATCTTGGAATTATTTACAACTTAGTGATAGTGGCAGGTCTTGCTAACTACCTACCTAATATCCATGTTTCCCTTTCATCTGGTTACAGAATCCCAGTTTGGCGGGTAGGGTAGCAACATGCCCAGTTTCCTTCTCAGATGGGGTGGTCATATGACCCAGCTCTGGCTTATGATATATAAGTGGAAATCATTGGGAGGAGCTGCTTAGAAAGCTAGTTAAAAAGAGGCAGACTTCTAAACACGATGGCCCTTTCCGCTTCCCATTCTTCCTTCCTGGAAGATGGACACACTTCATGAAGGCACAGGAGCCAACCTGCAAACCCAAGAACAAGAACTAAACACTAAGGATGGAAGACTAGATTTAATAGCTAAAAGGTGGCCTAGTTTCAACCTTTAATCTAAAATATTCATGTAAATATTGGTTCCGTTCATGAAGAGTTCATGCATAAAATCAGGGATAGGCCAAGGTTCAAAATGGAGAGTTTAAGTTAAAATTATCTGTACTGTTTACCCCAACTCTTTCATAAAAATGTTCTCATAGGTTGTGGGTACATTTTGTGAACTCTCACTACCAGTTAAGTAGGAGGGAATCAAGTAAGCCACAATGTTTTACTTAAATGCCACAAAGAAGGATTTGCCCATTCTATAGCACTGGGATAGAGCAGTGCTTCTCAAATTTTAATTGCAATATGAATTAGCTGGGGATCTTATTAAAGTATAGGCTCTGATTTAGCAGGTCTAGGGTGATACCTGAAATCCTGCAGTTCTAATAAGCTCCCAGGTGATGATGAAGCTGCTCCATGAACCACACTTTGAGTTGCCAGAAAGTAGAGCAGGTGTCAACCGCGATGCTCATCAGGATCATTTTAAAAAGAAACACACACACACACACACACACACACACACACACACACACACACACACAGAGTCTTGGGCCACATCCCAGCTCTACAGATCAGAATCTCTGGGGATGAGGTGCAGGAGTTTGTTTTATTAACCACCTCCCCAGGTAATTCCTATTTAGCCATAAGATGCACCTGGTCTGCAATGAGCAGAGCAGCATGTCTCAAAGAGTAGCTGTGGGCCTGCCTTCTAACTCAGAATTGCCAAAGAAGCTTGGTGACCGTGCAGATGCCTTCCTTCTGCTGCTTGGGAAGGAGGCGAAGAGGTGGATGGAGTATAAAAAATAAGGAGACTGTATAAAATGGGAGATTGACGTCACTTCAACTCCCACCTGGCAAGAATAGAGAAGGCCAATTCTCCTGGAAGTGACAGCATGCAACGTCCCTCCTGCTGCCTGACCACCTGCACCTCCTTCCTTCTCTTCCTCTCCCTGGCAACTGCAGCAGCCAAGGCTGCCCCTCAGGGGATGCTGGGAGCCGTGGTTACAGAAGAGGGAGAGGAGCTCAGAGAAATTGTGGAGAGCGGTAGAAAAATAAGGAAGGGCATGAGAATTACAAACAGCCATAGGCCTCTGTTTATACTGCAATTCAGTCTAGTGGAAATAAATACCTATTTTGATATCTGTACTCCCTGAAACAATAATATATTATTCAGCCAAAAAAGTGCCTTCCAATTGTATTAAATTGTGTCTATGTGCAGAGAAGGGTCCAGAAGGCTGTGAATTGTATTAATCCCTAATTGGTGGAATTTAATGTTTTCTTTATTTCCTTATACCAATCTGTGCTATTTGAAAGTTTTACCCCAAGCATGGATTATTTTTATAATCAGAAGTAAATAATAAAGCCATTTTTCATTTAGAAGAAAACAAGAGGTCACAGTGCTAAAATACTACAAGGACAGATTAAGGAAAGATACAGCCCCTTTATTCAAGAAACCCACACACTCAGTAGTCAGTCAGAATCATGGATGTTTCCTGAGTTGCAGAGACATGTAGCTATGTGGCCCCACAACAGATGTCCAGGCTGGGCTTGCCTACAGGGAGTGGCATTTAGTCCAAAAGTCCAAGATGGATTCGAAATGAATGCTATTGAGTGCATATCTGAAGAGGAGTTTAGTTTATTAAACGAGGGGAACTTGTCAAGATTACTTAGTATAAATAAAGTTGATTTGGAGATAAATGTATGGGTCTGAGGGATGTAGAAACAGCAGGTGTAATGCTACAGAAAGAGAGCATTCTTGCAATTATAACAAGATGAGCCAATAGCTTGACTGGAAATTGAGCAAGTAAACCTGAGACCTCCTTAAAGATGGAACCACTTCTTGTTGCCTTGGGAACTTGCCCCTCATGGTACTGAGATTATAATAGAATTGCCACATGCAAATGAATTAAATCATAACTAGGCATGGAAGAATGATCTCTGTAGAAGTTTTAGAGGGCTTTGTACATTCAATAAAAGATGAGCTCAGGAAAGGAAGAATCTGAATTAAACAGGATCTGCTTACTTGGGAATTCCTTGAGTATTACACATCTACAGTATCTTCTTCCATTGACTTTAGTTGTGGTCATGGAAAATAATAAGCTAAATATTTGTGAGTTCCTATTGCCTCAGTCTCTGGCTTAAAGCATGGGAGAAAAAAAAAACAGATAAAGCAACCTGGAGGGAGGTGGGGGATTTACAGCTGTAAATCACTGCTAGGATTTTGCAAGCTGGATCAGCAAAGCTACCTTAAATTCTAAGCTTCTGAACTTTCACTTATGCTGCCCACAACCTAGAAATTTCTATTTTTTATATTGCCTGTATCTATCACTTTCTATTAGCTCAAGCTCCAGCAGGGAACACCAGTTCATTAAATGACAAATATGAACCTAAATACCAAAACACAAATGCTTAAACTGTTATGAGGCCCCTTCCTAACAGTGATGGATAAAGGCAGAAACAAGGGAGGAGTTTGTACTTGGGGGCTGCACAATACACCCTTGCCTTGGGCAATCTCAGGCACCTTAGGCTAGGACTTGGGAGGAAATGTCTTACTTCACCATCACACTTTCATTTAGTTTTCAATGTGCTATCTGTGCTATCTGCTGGGGATCAAGAAGATAAAAAGAGAAATGTAACTTGGAAATGGAAATGGGATGGGAAAAGAGAGGAAAGAAAGGGAGAGGCTAAGTGGCAAAAACAGGTTATATTATAATGTCATGACCAGTGGGCCCTGTGGCCAGCTTGAGGTCATATTCTGTCTCCTCCTGGAACTTCCATTGCTTTCACTTGGTGATTCAGCTGCTAGCACACTGCCAGGGCAGTTACCATGCCTAAGGCTAATTTTACTACTAACAAAAGGTAGGATTTACTAGGTTCTCTGCAGGGACTTTGAAAATATCTGTGATAAAGCATCAATAACTGAAATCAAAAGAAGCACCTCAAGGGAGGAGATGAGTAATCAGAAATAGGAGATGAGAAACAGTCACTGACTTATTTGCCACCAATGCTAATTACACATGAATGGTTTTACAGTTTGAAAGAATGCTGCATTTAGGAAGCTTTAACTGATACTGATTATTTTTGTCTCTTAGGGTCTCAGGTCTACAACACCTGAACACCTTCCCTGAGGAAGCCTCGAGTTCAGTGCTAGCTCTGCAGGCAACATCAACCTAAAATATTACTACAGACAGAAATCGTTCTGGATCAAGAGTCTGATCATCTTTCCACTTTTTCAGACCCATCAGAAGAGGTGTCTAAGAAGATGCACAAGAAAATTTGCAAGTACACCATTATTGCCTGAGGGTCTAAAGTTTTACCAGATTCTTTTTACAATGAAGTATACATAGTATACATGCTTGTGGAAAATGCTGGGTCTTAAACCCAACCTCTATTAACCCGATTATTGCTCATTAATCATGGCTGAAAAGTCTGGCATCCAGAATCGAGATCCTAGCTACTCAAAGTGTAATCCCTAGATTGACAACTTCAGGAGCATCTGAGAGCTTGTTGGAAATCCAGAATCTCAGCCAGACCTACTGAACCAAAATCTCATTTTAATAAGACCCACAGGAGATTGGAGTGCCCTTCCACATTTGAGAAGCACTGCTCTAGATCCTCTCTCTTGAGGTGGGCATTTACGTCAGGTTCTATTCTTAATAGGAAACGGATTGAGAAATAAAAGCTCAACAGGGCTACAAATACCCAGAAAATGTAGAGTTTCTAGTGAATATTGAAAACAAGGCAGTAAAATGGCTGTTTATTAAACCTAATATATTCTGTACTGAGATCAAAAGGCAGGTGCTACAAGGACCATAGCTCTAATTATGAAGTTGGCTATTTCAACACGACCAGCCACTGAACACTACACGCTTCCCCTTCATGCTTTTAATCTTTCTCATAAATGCCACATGGTCCTTTTGGCAGAATTAGCTCCCAGATTTGCAGTGGGAATTAGACAAGAACATTTTCTCCTTCCTTTCCTTTGAGATGCAGGGATGGGAGCTGGAGCAGGCAGCAGGGAGCACATCTGAGGCCAGGAGTAAGCAAAACTAAAACCAGAAAAGGAGTGCCAAGATATGAATGCCAGAGGGAACATAAGGGCACAAAACTGCAAGAGGGGGAAGGAAGGTGACATATTGCCAGGTGCCTGGGACCAGAGAGGCACCAAGTGGTAGGGTCTTTTTTAAATTTTATTTCTTAAAATGTATTTTTAATTAACAAATAAAAATATTTATGGTATAACAACATGATGTTTTGGAATAGGTAAACACTATGGAATGGCTAAATCTAGCTAATTAACATATCTATTGCCTCACCTTTTTTTTGTGCTGAGAACACTTAAAATCTACTCCTAGCAATTTTCAAGAATACATTGTTATTAATTATAGTCACTGTGTTGTACAATAGATCTCTTGAATTTATTCATCCTAAGTGAAATTTTTTATCCTTTGACCACCCCCCTCCCAATGCCCAGGCCCTGGTAACCACAATTCCACTCTCTACTTCCGTGAGTCCGACATTCTTAGTTTCCATATATATGAGTGAGATCATGTGGTATTTGCCTTTCTGTGCTAGGCTTATTTCACTTAGCATAATGTCCTCCAGGTTCATGCATGTTGTCACAAATAACAGAACTTCTTCTCTTTTTAAGGCTGAATAGTATTCCATTGTGTATATATACCACATTTTCTTTATCAACTCATCTGTTGATAGACACTTAGGTTGATTCCATATCTTGACTGTTGTGAATAGTGCTGCAACAAACATGGGAGGGGGTGCAGATATCTTTTTCACATACTGATTTCACTTCCTTTGTATATATACTGAGCAATGGGATTACTGGATTGTATGGTATTTCTATGTCTAATTTTTTGAGGATCCTCCATACTGTTTTCCGTGTAGCTGTACTAATTTACATTTCCAGAGGTAGGGTCTTAATAAGGAACTAAGGATGGGACTAAAGAGTTATCTTGAGGTAGGGTAGGTGGCTGCTCTAGACTGAAGCTATCATCTTTATTTTTAGTGACCAGTGCCTGGTACATAGGCCCAGCTAAAGAACCAGGAGAAGAATAGTTCATTCAACATGGGAGTGAAATTATGAAAGGTGTTGAGAGAAGCATGGAGATAAATCAATCCAACATCTCTGCATAGGTTGATGGGTCTGGAAAGCTAAAGAGGGATGCAGGCTTGAAGAGCATCATCAAGGACAGAAGATGCTCTGCATAGAATTGGGCTTCATCAAAACTTGAAAGAGATATTTTGCTACCAACATCCTATCTTGCATTCGGCCTTTCTTTCTTTCTTCCTGCTGCCTCCTCCAACCCACATTCAAACCCCTGGTTTGATATCTGTCAATCAATTCCTTTAAGCCTATAGTTGGCAACCAATTGACTTGTCACCCTCTTTCAAGGAAATTGAATGTGATTGTCTACTCTTTAAAGATTGAACCATCTTCTGGACCCAGATCAATAGTGCCCCCTGAAACTCATCAAACCCACGTCAACAGACACCTGCTCCATCTATCCCAAGGACAGGTTCATGTACATGATATTCTGAAGGTATAAGAAAAAAGGACTTCCATAACCAGACAGAGGGGCTAAAAGAGGTGGATGACCTCAAATGTTCAACCCTGAGTTATTGAGAAAATCATAAGGACCGGGACAAAGGAGGTAGATCTTTACTAAATGCAGGGTTGTCATTTTAACAAAATACTTTAATAATAGTGTAATTTTTCTTAGGCCTTATCTCAGATTTCTCTTTTATTCCTTTTAGCCTTTTCTTGTTTAGGCTATTTAGAAGGTTTTTCAGATAAACATCATACCTCTTTTTGTTCCTCTAGGACTCAAATGCCCACTGATTACCCCAATCGATTCAAATGCCCTGAATTCTAAGGGAACAGAATTGGCCAGAAACACGTGTTCTAATATTCAAAAGTAGAGGGTGAATGGTTTGTTATCAATGCTAACTAGAATTCCATTTTCCATGTAGATCATATAGTTTAACCAATTTTATTGAACTATTAACTTGGAAAGAGGAGGAGGAAGAAATACTACTCTCTGGTTGCTTTCCTAATATCTGTCATTTTCAAAAGGCTTGTTTGGCACACACAGATGATTCTGGTGTCAGTGCTAAACTGAACTCTGCAGCATATGTTGCCAAATGTTACAGCTCCCACTTAATGTTCGCCCTCTACGTTACTTGTCAAATTAGACATGCTAGTAATACCCATAATTACATGTTGCAAGCAGTGGAGCTGCAGTTTGAAGTGTTCTCAGATGCTAATTAGACTTCAGGGAAATCCCTACGAACAATGCATTCAAGCCTCCTCTAACCTCTGGCTCGGAGGCCTGGCATAGGTTCTTTTGTAATGCCAACATTTTGCCCATAATTTCTAAGTGTCTTTGATAATTAAGAATGCTTCTTGAAAGGAAAAATAGCATAAAGCTAATCCCCAGGGGGCCTGAAGAACCATTTTCCAGTTTTACCAAGCTTATGTTGTGCTAATGCTATCTTTGCAGACCACAGCAAACAAGAAAGCTTAAGACCTGAGCTATACTCAGAAATTCATGTGCCTCAACTTCCTATCCAGTCTTTCTGAGACTCTGCTCCACCTACACCCCTTCCCTAATCCCAATTGCTCCCACTAATTGTCACTATAGTCTCCTCCCTTATGTATTTAATCTATACACATTTATTGGACACGTACTGTATGCCTGGCACTGTACAAAGATGAATGATCCCTATTCTCAAGGCAGTCATGTAAAATGAAGGGCACTGATACATGAAGAAATTATTCTAAACCATGAAGTAACTGCAATGATGGTGAGATGGAAGTACTGTAGAGGGGAACTGTATTAGTCCATTTGCATGCTGCTGATAAAGACATAACCCGAGAATGGGCAATTTACAAAAGAAGGAGGTTTAATGGACTTACAGTTCCATGTGGCTAGGGAGGCCTCACAATCATGGCAGAAGGTGAAAGGAACTTCTTACAGGGAGGTTGCAAGAGAGAGAATGAATACCAGGTGAAACGGGTTTCCCCTTATCAAGCCATCAGATCTCGTGAGACTGATTCACTACCACGACAACAGTATGGGAGCAGCCACCCCCATGATTCAATTATTTCCCACCAGATGTCTCCCGCAACACATGGGAATTATGGGAGTACAATTCAAGATGAGATTTGGGTAGGGACACAGAGCCAAATCATAACAGAAACCCAAACCAACCTGAGGGATGTGTGTGTGTTTGTGCATGTGTGTTTTGGAGTAGGGTATATTTCATGCACTGTCAGTGCCCTGCCCATATCCTGTGGAACCCGTTTGCACTTTCATGCACATCAGATTCAGGTCATTTTCATTCCCAGCAGCCAGCACTGTGTCTCTTTGTTGGAAGACAGCTCTCAGGCTGCAAGAGCCCACTTTGTCTGTGCACCTGCACAGAGAGCCAGAAGTGCCTAGGAATTTACTTCCCTGAGGGCAGCTCTTATGACTGACAAGTATGGCAATATAAATATGCCAGCTCCTTTGCCCCTGGATCAAGACAACTTTAATGCATAACTTACACTTTCTGCAAAAGTCCCCTATGAGAAGGCACCAGAGTTACTCTCCATGGAAACACCGCCGCATCTTTGCTTGGCTTCCTGTCTTTGTCAGTCTCTATTCACCACTCTCCTATTGGTTTTTCCTGGGAACACCTACTAATAAATCACTTACACATGAATCTTCATCTCAGGGCCTCGTTCTGGGTTATGCAAATGAAGACAAAAAGTGAAGGAAAAAAGTCTTCCTTAAAAGTTTGCCTAAGCCGGGATGGAAGAACATAGCAAGATGAAGATAAGAGTTTCACCCCAAGGGGGTGGTGAAAAAACATTTCAGACAGCATGAACAAAAGCATGCTAGCAATAAGCAGCCTGGAATACATAAGGAGCTACAAGCACATCCCAGAGCATAGCTTTGAGAGGGGATTGGCTAGTGATAAGAGAGGTAGTCAGGCACCACATCTTCATGAGTTTGATGCATTTGGTGTGCTAGAGCCAGCTAGCAGCTAATGTTAATTATCTGGAACTTGAGTGATCTGGTTGATAAACTGTGGCTTGGAATTGGCCATGGTGGGGGTATTTACACCATGGAAATTTGCAAACAGTCAAAATCAGGACCTTCTTATTTTGATAGAACTGGTTTACCAGCACACCACTTTGCCATGCAGAGATGTTTTTTAACCCATAGGCAGCAAGAGGGGTAGGCATTGACTATTTTTAGCAGTGACAGTGGAGTGATACAGCCAGATTTGTATTTTATATCCAAAAACTTGATAGCTATGTTATGTGGAGAAAGATAAGGGCCTAAACCAAGAAAGTAGTATCAGACATGGGGTATGAAGAATGTAAAGATTGACAAGTTTGTGAGGAATGATGGACAAGTTGATTGGATAGATGGCTGGGCCAGTCACCAAGAAAGTTGGAGAATACAGAAGAGAAAAGTTAATTGAGGTGACAAGTTTACTTCTGAGAATGTTGAATTTCAGAATTCTTAGGGACTGGGCAGTTGCATATAAGGATGGGAATCTCCATAGCTCCACTCATTTAAGAGAAGAAACAGGATGAGTCCTAGCCAGGAACTCCTGATTAAACTCATTCACTCCCCCTTGGTGTGGAAGTCTCTACTTCTGACTACGTATTCTGTCAGTTTCCACCTGCACTCATAACTCTTTAGTAGAAGGACACTTCCTCTGAAGGCAGCGCTGCCCTGGCCAGCCTTGGCAGGCCTAGACCCCAGGTAATTCCCTCTTCTGGACGTATGTAGTTTTCTTTTCTCTCTCAGACATTTAAGCCAAGGGTCCCAGGATATCACCTAGAATGCTCTTCAGTTGGCCACACCTTGTATTTTTAATGGCCCTCCTTCCCCAAACACAACATTGGGCTACAAAGTCAGACATTTCTCCTTCAACTCTTCCCTCCCTCAGGTGACTTCCAACCTTTACAGAATAGCTGGCCTAACAGGTGAAAAACAGCCTTAGCTTTCCTTCTTTGAGTGAGGGAGTGATAATCCCCATGTCTGGAGAATTGATCTCAGGTGCCCAATTACCCATCTTACTTCCTTACTAGGACCGAGGGAATCTGAGAAAGATGGTATTCTTGGAGGCTGATCATGACCCTCAGTTTCCTGAAGAAGCTCTAACCTTTCATTTTACAACATAAAACATTAACTGTTGTTTGAAGATGTAGTTTTCAACCAAATTCTATAGGCATTTCTAAATAAATTTTAACTAAAGTGAGACAATAGATATGCTGAATTCTTACAGCTCTATCACTTCCAGAACCCTATCTTAACAGAGTTAGAATTGATGAGCAATACACAGACATGAGAATGAATCTTTAAGGCAAGTCTTAATTCCTGCCTACTGTAAATATGGCCATCAAAAGAACACTGGAACCTTCCATAAATGTGTGTTGTTACATTTAAGTATGAAACAGATAAATATTCCTAAATAGAGTTCAGACATATTATCATTTGTTAGACATAATTTTAAAATGTGTTTACAAAAATATGTAGGGGATCAGATAACTTTTTCAGTAGCCTAATTTTAAGGCCTGAATTTTATTCTTCATGTTCCTTTTCAATGTAGCACTGACGTTTAGTCAACCTAGGGAAAGCATAGAGGAAAAAACACTCCAAGAAATGCTTTGTAATTGTGAAAGGCTTTCGTTTAAAAGTCCAAAATCCCTGTACTAAGCATATTTATATAGAAAAATTTTCCATTCAAATTTCCACATTGTTTTTAAACATCTAGGATAAATGTTTACAGGAAAAAAATTAAACACCTAGCTAGCTTTCAAAAAGTAGACATTCTTTACTTTCATCTCTAAGCTCAAAAATAACTGGATTATTTTTGCCAACATTTCTCAATACTCTTACATGGGAGCTAAGATAAATCTGGAAGATTTAATCTCAAAAGATTTCTTTGTGTTTTAGGAGTGCAGAAGAGATTTATTTATGAACCATTTTTAACATAAATGCAGATTGCTCTTCGGACATAATCATCCACTTTAAATAATAGGATATGGCTACATGGCAATAAAAACACAGGATTTGCTTACATAAACATGAAAACTTCAATAGATTTGGAGTTTTTCTATTTGATTATATTAATTTATAGACTTTTTAAATATTAGAAGGTAACTTGGATTGGAATGATTCTCAAAAATATCACAGTTGAATTACAGAAAGCATTAAGCACTTTAAGGAAACTTACTGATCAACTACAAACCGATTTTTGCTTTAGCTTAATAATTTTTATGTTAAATATTTTATAGTCATATATATTAATCTTAATGAAGATATAAACCTTCTCTGATTCAGGAATAAACCGAGATGTCAAAAACCAATTCAATACCTAAGAGAAATCATTTCACACTGGGAATTGCATTTTCTTCATATGTAGAAAATGTTTGAAGAAAAGCAGTAGCTATGGCATAATGAAAACACCACTGGCCTCAGAGTAGACACAGCTGGGCTTGAGGGCTGGCACATTTACTTTTCAAATAAATTGATAAATTAATATTAGTGTTTAATGTTGAGTTTGTTTCTTAAATTTTCTGTGAAATTTTTTTTAGACATAAAATCTTAAAAATAATGCTATGAAGGTTAAGATTTATGTTAATACATCTAAAGTCCCTGGCATGATGCCTAATACATAGTAAGTACTCACTAAATAGTAGCTACCTTGCTTTAAAAACCCAGTGGTTCCCCACCACCCTCAAATTAATTAACATGGCTCTAAAGAGCTTAGGTGATTTGGTGCCCCTTACTTCTGATGGCTTCATCTTTTAACATGTCCCTCTCGTGCTCTTCACTGGTGGTCTCTGAAGTGAGGCACATGAACACCAGGGAAGAAATAGCAGACCTTTTTTGTACGCTGCCTATATCCTTCAGGCTTTACCATTTCAGTATTCACTTGCCAATTCTAAATGGCAGCATCTACATCTCTTTGTCTGGAGGCTTTCAACAAAATTGCGGAAGGTCACTTAGCCTGTTCATGCAGAAAGCTGGAAATGTTGAAGATTTAATGCCTCATGGGAGTAGCCTTCAACCAATGACCAGTGATTATTAAATACCCCAGCTTTATCATCCCTCAAAAGGAATAAGGCTGAGACATCTGTCAAGGACTGTGAAGGTTCTGAGATTTTACACTGCCCAAAAGCTAGCAGGTTAGACTGCCAGTTTCATACATGCTGGCAGAAGACAGTAGATCCCAGGGTCAGAGACAAAGGACATTATTACTCATGGCATAGCAGGCAGCATGAGCTTCATGTCCCCATTTGTTCCCCTTGACACCCAATTCCCACAGAGTGATGTTGAGGAGTCTCAGTGGATGTTATGCACACAGTAGATCTGTGTCATAGCTGAAAGACTCCAAGCTTAGAAATCTCCAATCTTACAAGGGCTACTAACAAACCTACCACCTTTGTCCCCAAGAAAGACATCATCTTTCTCATCTTGGTGAGAAAACAGATCAGCCCTTTGCCCTTGAATGGAGACACTATCTCCATAGCTGTTTGCTATGCAAACATCCTTGAAAACATAGATGAGGACAACAGCTGTCACAAGATGTATAAAGACATGGATAATTGTCTCCCAGAAGCATACCCAGTATCACTACACTTCCCCAACAGGCCTGAGCTCCAGGAGCCCACAGTGGTAACTCACATGATAACATACCTTTCACTGGTTTCTTTAGCTTCCTTGCCTCTTCTCTCCACTCCCTAACAGTTGTTTGCTAAGATCACCTGGCAGATAAATGACTTGCAGACACCTGGACAAAACTGGGATGCTATTGGGAAGAAAAGAGAAAAAGGATGGTGGATAAGTCATAAACAGAATCCACTACAACTTACTTGCATTTCTCCTGCAGAAGTTAGAAGGAAGCTTTAGGCATTGTAGTTCAGATAGCCTTAGAAAGTAAGTAGATCTATCTATCTTGCATTAACTCAAAATACACAGTTTTAACTAAAACACATCTGGCAGTGTTTCCTAAAGCCACTGATTGAATTACCCCATTGACATAGCTAAATTGCTAAGAACTTCATTGGTCCCAGTGGTTACCCAATAAAATGACCTTGTCATGGAAGAAAATAGACTTCATGACATGTTCTAACAGATATGTTCGGAAGAGAATCTGGTGACTGTTATCACTCATGAGAAAACAGTATTTTCTCATTCCAAAGACTAGGATTTTCTTTAAGTCACAATGGTGAGGATTCATTTTAATTGCACATGTGTAAAATCCAGAAACACCATGGTTTTAGTGGAGAGCTGTAGTGCTAGCCACAAACAAAAATTAGGATGTTTTGTTTGTTTCCCCAGATGGCATTCTAGATTTATTCGCTTCCAATTTTCATCCCTTTGACATCCTTCCGTTTTGATCATGATGTTCTAAATGGCAAGGTCTATTCTAGGAAGAGCTACATTACTGTGTCTATAAACCTGTTCAAGGACAATGCTCTAGTCCATTCTTTCTCAGAGTGTAATCTCTGGACCAGGTTCATCAGCATCACCTGAGAATTATTAAAAGGGGAGATTGTCAGGTCCCACCCCAGACCTTAATCAGAAACTTAGGGGGTGGGGGATCAGCCTTTAAGAGTCTTCCAGATGCTTCTGACACATGCTTAAATGTGAGAATCACTGCTGGAGGGTCTAATCCAAAGTCTTGATTCACGCAAAGAACTCCTGATGGCTTCTAAGTCAAAGAAACCAGCCACCAGCAGCCTGATAATACAAACTAAAATAGCTTCAAAAGCAGATTTCAATTGTGCTGAGGGTGGATTACCCAGAGATTATATTCTAAAGTCTGTGAACTAGAACATGGACTATTGAATCATCCAGTTTTTACTCCACCCTTTAATGAATACTTTGAGTACTTTTGGTTTTTGGTATTTCTGGCCTTTTTTTCTCCCTTAGAAAGATGACATTATCCTCATTTTATAAAATGACATTCACATCTTCAAAAAGGTCTTTCCTGATTAACCCTATCTTCCTCTGATGTGGCATTTTACTCTGTGACTTGGTGTCTTAACATTTGCATATTCATTTTGCATGACATTAATCTGCATTCAAGCCACGTGCTTTGAAAATACTCTGAGTAGGTTACATCCATCTGTCAGACGGGAGCTCAGCACAGACCATGATTTTTCTCATTCCCTTGGAATCTATCTGTTCTCTGTGCCTATGTAGGTCAGTGGTCTGCCAACCAAGCAGAGATATACATATATGTGTGCATGCATGAGTATGTAGAGGGAGGGGGCTATATTGGCACCACATGTTTAGAAAAAAAAATTAACTAATGGGCAAAACAGCCAGCTAGCATTAAATGGCAGTATCAAACTCACATATATCAATATTAATCCTAAATTTAAATGGACTAAATGCCCCAATCAAAAGACACAGACAGGCAAATTGGTTAAAAAGCTAAAATCCATC